>PVHY01002193.1:0-133212 GCA_004024945.1 Uropsilus gracilis | reverse complement strand
AAAAAAAAAAAAAAAAAAAGACTAAAGAACTAAACATGGACAAACAACAAAAGAAAGGAGGCAAAGAGACCAGGGGAGATGTGGTGTGGGGAGGGTATTCCCATGGGGATTAGCAGTTATACAATCATATATTGTAAAATATGCAAAAATAAAAAATAAAAAAAAAGTAGAAATGTCATATGATGCACTTATCTCACATCTGGGTTTTAAACCAAAAATACAAAAATACTAATTCAAAGATAAATATGTACCTCTATATTTAATTGCAGCATTATTTACAAAAGCCAAGCAATAAGTGCCCATAGACAAATCAATGGATTTAAAAGATAAGGTTTATATACCCAATAAAATATTACTCAAAAAGGTTGAAATCCTGCAAATTGCAACAACATGCACAAACCTGGAGGGTATTAAGCTTTGTGAAGTAAGTCAAATAAAGACAAGTGCTATAAGAATTTGTTCATGTGTAGTTATAAACAAACTAAATCAAACAAAGATAAAACTTCTAGACAAAAAGATCAAATAGTGATTACCAGAAAGAAGGAATGAGTAAATTGAGAAAAAGGAGCAAATTGTGTGGTAATAAACAGAAAAGGGTTGCTGGTGAGTCTCAAAAAATATATTCATATCCTAGAATATGTGAATGTGACCTTATTTGGGGAAGGGGTTTTTGTAGATGCAATTGAGCTAAGAGTTTCAAGATGAGGGCATTTCAGTTGATCTTAAATCCAGTGACAAGTATCTTTCTTTATAAGAGAGATACACAGAGTGACTAAAGAAAGTCATATAGAAACAGAGGTCAAGAAGAGTTTGAAAACCCCCTCTGAAAAAGGGAGAAAGGATACTCCCCTAGATTCTTTGGAAAACAGAAACAAAAACACTGCACTGTCAACACCTTGAGCTCATATTCTGGCCTCCAGAACTGTATGAGAATACATTTCTGTTGTTTTTAGCCAACTGGTTTGTAATTTGTTATGGCAGACCTAAAACAATTACAGTCACTTATAAACATCTTATTTCAGCACATTTTTCTGGTAGAAATGATGTTAGGTATGCAGGGAATAAACTATGACTGACAATTCCTTCAAGAGCTACTTTTTAGAGGACAAATACAATTAAATTGTGTAATAATGTTGATTTAGCAGTGTGAGGGTAGCACAAGGGAAGTAGTTAAAAATTTTGGTGAGATTATTTAAGAAATGCCAGATGGTGTTAGGTTGAAGTAGAAGAGAGTATGATGGATAGAGACAAGAATAAAAAAAAAGGGGGGGGGGGTAGGCTTTAATTAGTATTTTAAAGAGTTTAATTCCTCATCTTTTTAGTTTGAGATTATTGATTTTTAGGGCCAACTTGGAAAGACAGGTAGCTATTACCCAGAATTTGGTGGTAAATAGACTATAACTCAGATTTGACTCATTTCACTAAAAGTTTACTGAGATGATATTATGTGTCAATGATATCTATGCATATGAATTTAGTGATAGACAAGGCAAACCCAAACTTTGTGCTCATTGAGCATATATACTGAAGGAGAGAAAGAACCTTGATTGGTTAGCCATGGGCCTTTGGGTGGAATACATGCTTAGAGTACCATTATTAACTGTGCCTCAGGAAATGGGAAGTTATTCGGTTTTTAACCTGAGCAGTGACATGAATGCAACAGCATTTGAAGGGATCTCTTGTTTGTTGAGAACGTGGAATTGTGGTAAGAGAACAAAACAAAGAAATCTGTAAGAGGTTCTTGTAGCCATCTGGGAAGAAATTAAGAAGATCATAATTTGGAAAGAAAGAGTGGGAATTAAGGAGGAGGATGAACTTGAAATTATATTCCAGAAGCAGCACTGACAAACTGCTATCATTAATTGGGTCCAGGGTATAAAGAAGTTGCAGAAGTTTCTGATCATCTTTACCTTAGATTATTACTACTCTATGTTAAATTTGAATGTAGGATGCACCATTATTTTATATATCACTAAGAAAGAAATGAAACTCTATTAAACTATGACATGTTTTATTCCCCCTTAGAATTTTAGATTTATATAGATGGAAATTTTAAAAATTGTATTTCATTCTTCTGAAAAGGAAAGCATAAGCATAATAAATTGGTTGAAGTATTCTTAAAACATTTTCATGTCAAAATCTAACTCTCACAAGTAATTTTCTACTCAGAATTGTCAAAAATTCATATTTCCCATACAGCATTGTCCTCTGTGCAAATAAGAGTTCTCGACTATTGTTTCTGAGAATTTCTTTGAAGCTGAAAGCTTTGATGCTGACACTTTGTTGATCTTACAAGAAGTAGTCAAAGGAAGGCTTTGAGACAATGTCTACGATTTACATGCCTTCAAATGGTCCCTGAATTTTTTCTTAATGAGAAGGTCAAGCCATTGTCCAGCTTTATTCACCTGGATACCTTAAAATGTTCATTCATGCATGGGCAACACTATTTATATTACAACTGTGCTCTGAGCTAACAACAATCACCAGATGTCATCACTATGAAATATATCCTTATTTCTGAAATGTTAAAATAAGGGTGGAAGAAAGCATTTTAGAATTGATGAAAATGGGAATGATGACATTAAATAAGATAGGCAGCACAGGGATGCCAAAGATTCAAATTAAATTCACCTTGATTTTCATTTTACTAGAAATACAAATATCTTGCATAATTCTCAAAATACTATTGAGAAATGAGCAATAGTGGACATTTTGAACAAATGGCTCCTTAAACTATATGTTAATATTATCAGAAAAATCAGTTAAGTAATAAAGTGTGTATATATTTGATTGACATGTGTGCTGAGACTCTGTTTTTACTCCTTAGTGTATTCACAGAATAATGTCTACTTTCTGATAGATTGCACTTGGCCAAGTCAGCAAGACTCAGAAGCTTCCTTGACAGATTTTATTAAGTATTTTATCTATTATGAAGAAAAGGAAAAATCTCAAAGGTGTATTCATTTGGCTACACTTGATATTTAAAGGCTTGTCATTCTAGTCAGTACCAAAAAAAAAAAGTACCTTTAAAAAATAAAGGTATTTAGGCCAGCCTCTGCTACCTGCCATTTGAACAAGCGCAAGTGCTAGTTTAACCAGGTTTAGAGGAAATCTGGCAGAAAAGAGAACATTTAAATTGTTCTCACTTTCTAGTACTTTCTTGTTAACTTTTACAACTATTAGTTTCATTTTGCAGTCATATATAACATTTTTTTCTTATTCACATTTATAGCAGTGACTTAGAAAATAGTTATTTTTAACTCTGAGTTGAAAATCTTGAAAACAGTGAAACAGATTATCTTTCAGAAAATCAGAAGCAAATAATAATGAATTTATATGATTCTGTGTATTAGGAGACATGCTGGTACATTATGGAATTAGGCAAAAGTAAGCCCAAATAGTAGCAATACCACTGCCTCCACACTGTACGAATCTGGCAAAATGTTTATCCTCTTAAACTTTAATGCCAAAATGGATTTGCTGATGTTTGGTTGGTAGTGATTCAATAAGATAAATAACATAAAAATTCTCTGTACACGATAAGCACTCTAGGTAGTAGCAGCTGCTATTATCTTTGTTAACAAGGCTCAGCATTGAATAGATACAGCAATTACAGGAATTGCTTAATTTACACAGAATATTTACCTTTGGGGTCTAAAAGAGCAGCGAAAAGCCAGGCATGTGAACTTTGTTATTAGATTGAATCATGTGAAACAACCATTTTCCAGATACACACATTAAGTACATATTTTCAAGTATGTAAAAAATGGTGACCTTTCAACAAATTTCATCTTACAATTTCATCTAATGTTAGGGATTGGCTCAATGTGTCAGTCTGCCATCAGTGTGTCAGTCTGTCAGTACAGGCCATTTTGATATTGTCTCTTGAAAATGATCGATAAAAATCTACCATTGCTGGAATAAAAATTCAATTGGGAAGTTAATTATCTTTTTTAGTGTTTTGTCTTTCAGATCTTTTATTTTTTGACTACTCAGTAAAAGTAGTATAAAAATACAAAATAGAAAAGAAATAAAAAACTATAGGGAACTATAAAAATTGAAAGAAAAAACATAAGAACGATTGATAAACAATATGTGTAACACATCTCCATTTTTATTCACATCACTAGATCAGACCTTGTGTGTCTTCATAGTGTGAGTGAGAACCTGGGAAGATAATCCCCACATTTGAAATGCTGCCCTTTGTCTTTATTGAACTTACTGTCTATTACAATGACTCAGAAGTTGAGACTAGCAAGAGGGGTAAGGGGGCTAAATAGGGAAGTTGTTGAAGGTTACTCCAAAACAAAATGTGACACAAGGCAATTATTTCATACATTGCATTGCGTATTCTTCCACTTCACCTGAAAACCAGAGATGACCATACAATGTCTACATTCTGGTCTGTTTATCATTCTTGACAACTGTGGAAATTTGTAATCTGATTTACTAAAAGCTCACTGATATTTTTTAGTTACTTGCCACACAATGATAAAAAATAATGTAATTTGACTGTGCTTGTGTCAGATATATTTTTTCAACAGTGACTTCTTTCCTTAAGAAATAGTTTTGTGTATTGTATTACACAAACTGAGAGATAAGCTAAGTCTAAGTCACTGGAAAATATGCTTTGCCTATAGAATTTCGTTTCTATTTGATGCCAAAAGCTCAGGAAATGAGAACAAATGAACTGCTGGAGCTTGATTCCAAGTTTTTCCAACAAAGTGGTGTTTCAGATATCTTAACTCTAATGTATGTAAGTTAAACAAAGACAAAGTAATAAAGTGGTTTTACATTGATGAACTCTCATCTCAGAAACTCAATCATGAGTAGTCACTTTTAATTCCTGTTTTCCCAGGCTAAACCACAACTGATTCTTATTAGCGAAGTATCTGATGGCAAAAAAATGACCTTAAGTGTATTTTTAGGAAAAAAAAATTCAAAAGAGTGTGTGTGTGTATGCATGTGTGCATGCATGTATGTGTTGGGGAATGACTGACTATGCAAGAAAAAATTGGGGTAAGTATATTTTATGACAGGAATAGGAAGAGTCAATGGAAGTAAATAGAAATGTGAATACATTTGTAAAACTCAAGTTCAGAAGTTCAGAAGACAATTTTTGATAGGTGCATTTATTTTACTGAATAACATGTTTACCTCTTAATGAAAGTTACCTTTTTTCTTTCAATAAAACCAGTTTATCTTGTTCTGCAGTAGCAAATGCTCAGAAAAAAATATTTTCTCTAGAATGTTTTGTTCTGGAAAACAAGGTCATTTAAACACTTGATAACCCACTGAAGAGTCAAAACATTTATAGTCTATATGCAGAAGAAAGAACTTTCCACCTTATGATATTTACTACCATTTCAGTTGTGAAGAGAAAAATGTTTGCCTAATTATTTTTTAAAGAAATGTAGGTGTTATTTAAGCACTGAGTTGGGATGAACTTGGATATTTTCCTTGTTTTGTGTGAGATCCCCACCCCTGCTGCTGTGTACAAATAATATAGTATTTCTCAAATAGAATTCAGCAGTACACTAGACCTTTACATCATGCTGTGAAAAAAAAGTTAGGTGGCATAATTAATTTGGGTACATTTTGTACCACACTCTCTTTTTCTGGATCCCATATCATTAAATATCCAAGAAGCAACTGCAACAGAAAAACTTAGTTTCATCCTAATTTCATCCTAACTGCTTTTAAACACGAAAAAAAATTAAAAAACAATAGTGTGTCTTCACACCTTTGCCTTCCTTCATTATAACAATGTCTGTTCATCCCTTGATGTGGCAGAGGAGAGCACCAACATTCTGGTTAATATACTACTTTGGCAAGTGGCTATCGTTTCTGTTCTGTTCTAATAAAGTGGTTTTACACTGATGGACTCTCACCTCAGAAACTCAGTCATGAGCAGTCACTTTTCATTCCTTATTTTCCTTATTTGCATTATCTTGACTTAAATAGGGACTGACTTCAGTAGGAACCTGTGCTGAGAGATACACTCCCAGGAGTGGAGCACAGTCTCTGGCTGTGGTGGCTGTCTGAGACTGAGCAGTGTCTGTGCTAATGGAAGATGGCAGCTTCATAGTGTACCCATTGTAGCCTGTGCTTCTCCAGACTGTGTTGTGACAGTTCCTTAAACACCAACACCCCAATCTCATCACCTACTGAGGTTAACTTTTGAGTTCAGTCATTTGTGGGAACTGGTAGTTTGAGAAGGGGAAGTCCATTTCACGGGTTCTGCCACTAAGCATGCCATTGAAAACATGGCTGGGCCCAGTAGTTGGCTATCTTTGAACTTAGACTATGGACTTTCAGTGCCTGCTGATTTTCCGTGGACCAAGGCCAGTTCCAGCACTGATCATGAAACAGAACCTTGCTTCATACACAATAAAAATCACTAGTGTTAATAGTTTGCACCACATTCCACAGAACTATTAAACCAGGAACACCCACCTGCATCCTAAAACACATTTTGGGAAATACAGCATTATTTTGCTGTAGCAGAACAGAATGTAATAGTTAATACACTTCTGACCACAAACTGGGAAGTTCAAGAAATGAAATTTCTTTCTCTAAGCTATGACAGACTGAGTTGTACTTAGAAATTCTAGCAATAGTCTTAGCATCTTGTCAAGGGATATGCTATGGTCCTAATAGGCAATGAGCAATAAAGAACAGGATAGGGAGATGCAGGTTACTGCTAAAAGGCACATGGATCTTGTCAGCACGTATTGTTGACTTCAGTTTGCTAAGATTCTGTTAAGGATGCTTATATCTATGCTTATTAAGGATATTCTGCAGTTTTTCTTTTTTTGTGATGTCTGCTTTTGGTATCAGAATAATGTTGGTATATAAAATATTTGGAAATATTCCCTCTTCCTCAATTTTTTGAAAGCATTTAAGGAGGATAGCTAATAGTTCATCTTTGAAGTTTTGGTAGAAACCATTTGGTCCTAAGATTTTGTTTTTTGGAAGACTTGAGTAATATTTCAATCCCTTTATTTGTAATTGGTCTGTTCAGGTTTTCTATTTCTTCCTCATTCAGTCTTAGAAGGTTCTATGCATCTAAACATTTCTTCATTTATTCTCAGTTATCCGGTTTATGGCTTAAAGATGTTCACAGTAGTCTCATGATCTTCTGGAATTACAATATACCTATGATAATTTCTCTTCTTCATTTCTGATTCTATTCATTAGAATGTTCTCTCTTATTCTTAGTGAGACTAACAAGAGATTTGTCTATTTTGTTGATTTTTTTCAAAGAACCAACTTTTGGTTTCATCAATCTCCTGGACAGTTTTTATTACATGTCTATTTCATTTATTTCTGCTCTGTTTTACTATTTCATTCATTCATTTTTGATCTGGGTCTTATTTTTGTTTTTATAGTTCCTGAAGGCATACATTTGTATTATTTAAGATCTTTCTTGTTTCTTGAAATGGGGATGAAGTGCTAACTACTTCACTCTTAGTAGACTTTGTTGCCTATCAGTTTTAGTAGATCATTTTTTTCATTTGTCACATGTATTTTTAATTTCTTTGGTTATTTCCTCATTACCCAATAGTCATTTAATACTGTGTAGTTCAGTTTCTGCAAATTTGAGGTTTTTCCTGCCTGTGTATGTGTGGTTGATTTCTAGTTTGATCAAAGATTCTTGATTATGATACAATTTCCTTCATAGTTATCCAATAGCCAATGTAACCTGTACTATTAAAGCAGAAGCTTCTTCTCTGACAGATATGCTAGAGTGTATCTTTGTGTTTAAAATTTTTTCCTGATGGTTTAATCTAGATAATTGAAATGCTTCATTTTACAGTTAATGTCATCTATAGTCACTCTGCCAGAATGTTCACTGAATTTTCATTTTAAATCTACAAATACTTTCACTAAGACATGATTCACATGTAATCATGATTAATAACTAGTATTTATTAAAATAGATCCTTTTAATTTAATAAAATCCTTTTAGCATAACAATTCAGTTTGTTACAATTTTTGTTATTGGTAAATAAAAAAATAGTACTAACATAATTGCTTTGCCCCTGAGAAAGAAAGAAACATGTTTTTCTAATTCCTACAAAATAAAAATAAAATAAAATGAAAAGTGCTGTAGGCAAAACCTTGCTAGGGAAAACAGAAGTATGGTGAACCATTACATATGTAGAGTATAGGACAAAAGTACTTCTACTTTACATGACAGCTTATTGAAAGCCAGGACGTAATATATTCCAATCATTCGATTAATCAATCAATGAATTATTTATTTCTTATTTCCTGGTTGCCTACTGTATAGAAGCTAAATTCTGCAGAAACTATATAAGGCACTTAACAAGGAATAAAATAATGTATGATCAAATTAATAAGAATACAAACATGTTCGGAAGAAAATTCCAACCTTTACAGTCACAAGAACGCTGAAAAAAAGAAAAAAACCCTTTAGTTGAGTATACATTAAATCTCAGGCAAACTCAGTAGCATACAAGGCTTGAATGTGTGTCCAAAGGATCTATGTGAAATATGAAAGTCAAAATAACTGTTGTTTTAAGACATCTTTAAAAAAAAACTTTAATTTTTTTCAAAACAAGCAGCCCTAGACCCAAAGAAATATACTGGGTTATCTAGGGTCACACATTTTGTGACAGCAGAAATACAGCTAAATGTCTTTGATGATTGTTATCCTTGCAGTGATTCCTGCAGATTTGGGCATTTTCTCTTCACAACGATAGAGTGAATCTGTCTGGGGCAATCTAGTCTGCTGAGTTATATTGCAAAGTTGAGTAGTCAGAGGGTGAAGGAACTCTTGTCATCAATTTGAAGGCTTAAAATAGTTTACTGAATGAAAAAGAAAAATCCTCCCAAATTAACTGGCTATCATGGTCACAATTTGGATCACTGTTAAATATTACTATGGTCAGTAAAATTTTCACTGAGAGAGGATGAGCAATGTATTTGCTAACAATGATAATGGAAACAGTTAAAAGAAATTCCTCAAATGCCTAAAAACTTAGATCAAGGTAACTTTCCTCCAAATTTACCTTTAAAATTCATATAATTAAATGACAATATATTTTACTATTACTTAGAACATAGTTATATATTTGCACTATATTAGGTAATTGTTCAAAATTTGGGATAATATTTAGTTTAATTTTTACAAATCTTGGAAATAGTGTTTTTTGCTTCTCTATCACCTGCTCTTTCAAAGAATAAAATGTTCAGTTGTTTTGGATAACTGTGATTGTTAAGCTCTCTTAACTGAACTAAGTAGTTTTCCTTATGTGGTGATATTTCCACTACCTGAAATTGTCTGCTTCTCTACTAATTGCTTAAAGGTAAGAAGTAGTTAGTTGGTCTTTATACTTAAAGTCATAAAAAGGATATCAAGTATGATGGTATTGGGAGTTAGGAGTTGGGATGATACGAGCTGGTGGTTGAACTGAGATAACCTTGGAACTCTGTTCTGAAGTAAGTATCAGCACTTGTTATTGGAATTTAAAAAGAGTACACTAAAACAATTCAATTCCATGTCTTAACATCAATATTGGGAGCCAGTATGAGTTTCTTGTGTTCAGGAAAATGAAAAAAAAAAAAAAGAGAGAGAACAAATAAAAATTATGAATACTGATTCTTTACATCTGAGTAACCAGGGGGTCAAAATCAGGATTTCATAAAAGAACAGTCTAGATTTTGTGCTATTAAGCAAGGAAGTCCCGCATTCATTGTGGTGAGTCTCATTATCTGATCAAACTTTCCCTTCTCTTCTCTCATTTGCCTTTCATTTCTTTTAAGATACAACTTATTTCTCACAAAAGAGAATATATTATATAATTTCATTTATATAAACATCTACAACAAGCAAAACTAACCTTTTGTTTTTCTTACATTGTAGTTCGTTTTGTACAATATTTGATTTTTCTCCTTAGGTGTAGTTCCTGTAGTTTTCCCACTATCATAGCACCTGTGAAGTATCATCATAGTCTCTTGTGCTCTTCCCACCCTTCTTGTTGACCTTTATCCCTCCCCACCCCTTGCTGGATACCTCAGATCTATGGTCAGATTGAAAATCTTGTTTTTCCTGACCTTTCCTTCAGTTACCTATGTTCCATCTCTAAGTGAACCCATTCAATATTTTTCCTTTTCTTTCTGACTTAGTTCACTGTGTACAATCTCTTGCAGCTCCATATATGTTGTTACAAATGGCAAGAGTTTATCTTTTTTGATTGTTGAGTAGTATTCCATAATGTACATATTTTACATCTTCCTGATTCACTCATCTGTTTGGGGCATTTAGGTTGTTTCCATATCTTAGCTATTGCCAATAGTGCTGCACTAAACATAGGAGTGCAGGTTTCCTTTCAAATTAGTGTTTCTGTTTCCTCTGGGTAGATTCCTAATATAATTGCTGAGTCCTAAGATGTATTCATTTCCTATTGTTTTGAAGATACATTTTGAAGGAAAAATCTTAACAGTGGTTGCCTCTGTAGTCAGGGATTCAGGTGGAAATCGATGTGTCATGAGAGATCTTTCTGAAGTAATAGTAATATTCTATATCTTGATAGGGGCATAATTACAAAGTTGTCAAACTCAGCATTCCTTAAAACTAGACAAATATTATAGCTGGTATGTTATATTCTATTTATGTTTTGAATTAAGAGAAAAATACTGGACACAAATATTGAACCTCCAATTAATGATATGTATGATGAAACATTTAGGAAATTATACTGAAAGAGTTATTTTGAAACTCATCAATAATTACATTAATTGATAGGTAGAGTGATGAACAGGTGGCCAAATGTAAAATATAGTGAAATGGCAATGATAGAAGCTTTCTTTTAATTTTTATCTATTTTTCCAAATCTACCTTACATTTGAAATGTTCATAATAAAATGTTAAGGGAAAAAGACTAAATGTAGATATTAGTCTTTCAACATATCTCTCTTGACACACCTATCCCAATTTTAGAATAAGTTAGCCTATGCCACTTTTTTAAAAGGTTCTACAAATGCTTTTAACATATTTTATATTATGGTAGAATCCTGTATCCTTATCCTGTACTGATAGAAACTGTACCCTCCAACTAAATGATGAGCTTCTTAAGGTTAGGGACTACGCAATTGATGTGTCTCCCAAGACTTAACTAGCATATAGTAAGGACTCAGTAAAGATAGTATCTGAATAAATCCTTGTAGGTATCACATTTTCTCCTGATCACAGATGAATTTTGCTTTCTGAGTGAATGGGGATAGGGATTTGGCCACTGAAGGGAAAAATAAGGACAGATAGAATGAGTCACAGAAAATCCTGATAAAAAACTCATATAAGAAATAGAGTCTGTAGCATAGAAGTAAATATAGTTTGCTTTACAAAATGATGGAGGAAGAAAGAAAAATATAGAGGAATTTATTGAGAAGGCAGTAGTGGGTGACGATTAGGGGCTATGTTACCAGAATGCACAGAAAATCACTCAACCTAGAATCCTCTCTAATGAACAATGAACAAATAGAAAATTGGGTTCACAGAGTTGAAGAACAGAGCATAAGATCAAGGCATAACTACACTATAGCCTACAACGTATTTTGTAGGTTAACAAGTGACTTTTTTTCTTCTTTTACATTTGTCTGCAAGATTTTTCTTTTGCCTACAACGATAACTGGAATTAGAGGTTGTATGATTTGTTTAATGATCCAAAGAGAGATCCAGTATAACAGTCTTGTTAGAGCTTCATTGAAGCATTAAGCAAGTGCCAATGTTAAGGTCTTTTAGTTTAGTCTATAAGTATTATTACTGAAGCAAAGTTGAGACTATGTGATCTAAATGAGGAAGTGAATAATCAATTGTATCCAAAGTGGTTGGTCATTTCAAATAATTCATACACACACACACACACACACACACACACACACTGCTATATAGGATTCTTCTTCAAGGGCTTTTTTAAGCATCAGTTAAATATTTCTGATATTTGACTGTTAAGTGAGTATACAAGCAGTAAAAGCCTGTAGTTTCTCAACTTTGTCATTTGCTTCATCCATATAGCATTCTATGAAAACTAGTAGTCATTTAAGACAAGTTAATCGCTTCATTTATACCATCAATGGCACAATTATGATTTTTCCATATTACTGGCCTTAATTTAATATTTTGCCTTATTCAAATATAACCTGAAACCACTCAATAACTTTGCTTTTAATTTGCAAAATACTATCAAAATGATGAGTTACACATAATGTCTACCAGTGTTCAAATATCAATATAAATAACATGTCTTTTAATGTTTCTTTACATGCATTTTTAATCTTACATTTTTATTTAGTAGTTTTATCAAGATAAAATTTTGTATTACAATATTTATCATTTAAAGCAACAGTTCCTTGATACTTGTGCATTTACAATGTTATGTATCTGTTAATATTACCGAATTTTCTAACATACCATGAGCTCAAAGTAGCATTTCTCTTGAGTATGGTTTCAAACCATAATTTTATGTTTTAATTAATGTGCAACTCCATATTTTAAACTATTTCTGTTCATTTCATTTTTCACATGAACTCAGTGATTTTAGTCTCTCTGTATTTGCATGTGTGTGTTATTAGTTAATAGAGTTCCCCTGTTTGAAAGTTCATATCAATATAAAAATACTGTCACAGTTGTTCTCTAAAAGTAGAATTACTCCTGCTACCCTAATTTATAAGTAGAAAAGCATGTATTCAGGGTTATTGGAACTGTATAAGAATGCTTAACTGGACCTGAAAGGTATTTATTCCTGGAAAGTTTTTAAAAAGATAGTTTTTCCTGCATCCAAGTGGGTTTGTAAGATGACTACTGGAAATCTATCTTCCTTTAGGTATGATAAAGCGGAAAATGAAACATCTTTCTGATGCTCAAATAACTAAACAAAAGGTATAATTAAAGATCTGAGAAAAGATACAAGACTGTTGTGCTAATTATGTTTTTTGTCTTGCTGGGGCAGAAATGAGATCAGGATGAGAGTAGCCTGACTTAATTTTGTTTAACACTAAATATGAGCTCAAAGATGCTGGCAAGTGTGATTTACCTTTCATGTGAACCAGAGGAGAGATGACTATATGTAGAGAGAAAAAGAGAAAAAAATGAAGCAGATGTGTACAAGTTAACTAACCAGGCAGAATGTACAAGGGTCTGAATGGAGAAAGAATCCTTGACATTTTCAGGAACTTGTAGTTCCTGAACCTTCAAAGGCTCTTCTTAACTGCTCTTCAATCTGTAAAATACTTCTCTATGCATAAAATAAATGGCTTCGCTTTGTGTTACTAGAAGAAACACAAAGAGTTCAAAAACTAGACTAGTTACAATGGTACCTAAATATTCACTTAAGAAACAATGTCCCCAAAATAATGTAACCTCTTCCACACTGAATATTATGTGCGATATGTACACTTAAAGATGAAGAAATCCATGGGCACTCTAACAAAAAGGAGAACTATTGGAAGTAATTCTCTGAGATAAATATTAAATATGTGCTGCATTTGTTTAAATAAAAAGTGATGTGTTTATACTGAGACAAAATAACCATGAATGACAGTAGATTTGCAGAAATTCAGGTCAAGAATAATTTTGTGATAAGAGGAAAAGAGATAAGACTTTGTTCAGAAGGTGGCATCAAGTGATAAAGAAGCCTGAATTGCAGAATGAGACACTTTCTAGGACTTCCTGTGGTTAGGGAAAGGAGGAGTGAGTTGTAGACTTTCAGTCAAATTCTAATATCAACAAATCTTTGGTTTGCTTAAAAATTTGAATTGGGAAGTGTTATGTTGTACAATATGGAGTCAAGTGGACTAACTGGGAGATACTTTCTTAATGTGATTAGAAATTGACCAAAACACCCAGAACTTACAGGAGATATATGATTACTTAGTTCAATCTTTCTTAAACATAATTTTCCATGAAGCACCTGAGATTCTTCTTAAAAAAGAGAATTCTTTTTTAAGAATTCTGGACTGGTGACTGAGAGTAGTGACACAGTTAAAAATTGTATTGGTGCCAAAATACCCTGGTAGGCGGAGTTTGAAAAAAAAAACCCAAGAGAAAAGGGGAGATAAAAGGAAGAAGCAAGGATCATGGGAGGGGGGGAGGGGAAGGAGATGAGAATGGTGGACTGAGAGAACAGGCCCACATGCCATGGCCAAAGGAAGTCCCCTGGAAAAGAGAGTTGGTGGTAGCCAGGAACCATGGTGGCTGGCAGAAGAATAGCTGATGTGGAGAGTGTGACACCACAACAAGGTGACATATTGAGCTGGTACCTGGAGATGACGAAGGATTTGGAAAACTGATTTGTGTGTCAGCAATTTTGGAAGAAATCTGAAGCATCTTGGAGATGCGGAGCAGCTCAGAACACTGGAGAAGAAGCAAAGAACAGATGCTGGAGAAAGGTTGGACTTTGCAGTGCCTACAAGGGCCACCATCTTGGACACATGTTTGGAACTTTTTAACTAAATGGTAATTGGCCACTGTGGCATTAAATACTTTTTATTTTTCTGGTTAATTTCATTTGTTAATAAACCCTGGTTTTTTGTTTGTTTTAAGTTAAGCGGCAGAAGCCGCATTTTTAAAAATGCTGCTTTTTTTCTCTATAGCTTGTTAGTTGACAGCTTCTGACTATTTTTAACCTGATATCTGTGACCAAAATTCTGAATTTCCAGTGATCTTCCCCAGGTAATACTTAAGTTGCTAGTCTGTGGAATTTATAGTAATCTCTAGTAATCTTCAGGTAATACTTAAGCTGCCAGTCTGTACACTTTTAGGAACCAAGATTTTGAAGTGATGATCTAAGCTAACGTGATGAAGAAAGTCAGACTTGTCCCCAATGTTTTAGTATACTAGAGCAGACTAGAGAGAGAAAAGGTAACTGAAGCAATGCAACATTTATTAACTACCGCTCATTATTCTTTTATCCTGTGACCCAATCTTCTAACATTAGCCAACATTTATTTTCTAGGCCTACATGAAGTGCTAGTCATCGTTCTCAATGTTGTGAATACAGTAAGAAATAAAAGCATGAACTTTTGAAAAAAGCTGTTCATAATTTTAAAGGATGGATGAAAAATAAAGATACGTAAAATGTATAGTAAGTTGGGAAAACCAAGTCACACAGCTATAATTTTGGTTGAGTTGCATTCAGATAAGTCACAATTTATCAAATGTAACAAACAAATGTTAAACTTGGTGTTTTGCTGGTTTGTGGAATGATAAGCAACATATGGAAATGTATGGTTCTATATGTTTAAGAAAATGCATTGTTATAAACTATAAACCAATGTTACCTCATAAAAAAAATCTACTTAAAAATAAGCCGGGCACGGTGGCTCATCCTGTAAGCTTCAGCCTATATGAAGCGGCTGGGGCTAGTGATTGCGGTTAAAGTGCCGCTAGCGGCAACACAGTGAAACCTAGTCCCAAAAAATAGCTGGGTGTGGTGGCGCGCGCCTGTAATCCCAGCTACCTGGGAAGCTGAGGCCAGGGATTGCTTGAGTCTGTGGTACCCCGAACAACGTGAGCCTGCGGTTCCATGGGCAAAAATAGGGAGACCTAGTCTAAAAAAAAAAAAAAAGAAAAGAAATCTACTTAATGAAATGGAAAAAATTCATGGAACTGAAAATATGATCAACTTATGAGTAATTCAAATACAAGTTGCAGTTGAAACTACTTTTAAATCCTATGAATGTATCTTACTGAAGTAATAAAAATATTTCTGAAAGTTCTGGGCAGTTTAGATATGTCACACCTGGACATCTCTTTAATGAAAGTGTTTATATCAACATGTAGTGGAATTTTTTGCAGCTTTCACAATCACCTATCTCAGAGCAAACATCTGTCTTATTAATCAGGTAATATATAAATGAGTGCTCATTTCTCATCTTAAAGTGTCCAATTTAAGAATTCCTCTGTTTCCTACCCTAGAGTGCACAGAGAAATTTCTTTCCAAATACACTGTAGAATTTCATTTCTATGGTTAAGTTGAAGAAAACACTTTGGAATTATTTATGCAAATTAAAAAAAGGAAATGGTTGAGAAATATTGTAGGTAGGTATATACATATGTATGTATTTACATTTCTATATTTATACTTCTGCCATCTATGAATCTGAAAAATAACTAAGCAAATAAAATGTAAATGGAAGGCTATTAAACTATAATTGCTATCAAACAATAGTTTCTCCTACTCCAAATTTATATTTAAAAATTGTTAAATGTATCTTTGTTCACTAAGCACTTTAATTAACATCTATAACATGGTGATTATATTATTCAACATTGAAATGCTTAATTTTCAATCTAGAATTATAGACATTCCCTAATAAAGACATATTTTCATTTGTTACATTTTTATTTTTAGGAGAGACAAAAATAAGAAGATACTTACATGGCATTATAATACTCAATCCATAAACAAAAGTTTACTCCCTCTTTTTTATTGCTCTTGAAATTTAAAACACAGTAACAATCTATATTTATGTATTTAGCTGTTGGATTTTTTTTTTTCAAGTTATGAGAGGTTTGAAGTACTGTACCTGCCATCTACTGGAAGTCTATGGGAGGTACATTTCCCTACTAGCAACTAAAAACCTCAGGAAAATGAATGTAGAAAATACTGTCATTGCTACTATTTGAAGAAAACATGTCATAGGTTGAGGTCCTTTATTACTGCTAAAGAAGAGTTAAGACCAAATAATCTTATTAGTCACTGGTGAAATTAATGATGTACTCATAAAAATTTGAGTAGGTAAAATGGAAAGAGGAATTCCTCTTTGAAATGTTAAAATTATGAAAAGACTACAAGCCAGAGAAACTACAAAAATGTCCTTCCCAGAATTTTAATTAAAGGGAGTGCTCTATATGTATGCACATTTTAGCTATTGCAAGTAGTTCCTAGGATTGAGGGAGCTAGGATTATGTAAAACTTTTCTAGTGATTTCTGCTTTTTTGGAGGTTTCACTGGATTATGTGACTAGGAATAAGAGTAAATGTAGGACAAGACAGGATAAATTGAGACTATTGCAGAAATGTCAAATTACTGCAAAGAGTGAAGCACCATAGTTAGTCATTAAGCACATATTTTGTAATTGTATTTAATTTGTTTAACTATGTTCTAGTCAGAATAGTTAACTCCAGCCCTTATTGTAACCTAGACTTCTACATGTCCACATACCTAGACAAATCATGTGAATTTCAATCAAATAATTGTAATATATCTAATGGTTCTTTTCTCCTGATTTATATGGACTCCAAGATGCATCCTCTCACTGAACTTTAAAATTGTGATTTTAAAAACCTAGAAAGATAAAACCTACCATCTTTTCGATCAGTTTGTACTTTTTGTGGCTAGAATAAATTCTTAGAAATAACAAGCTCTAGAACTACATGATGGTAGAAGGGTTCATACAGATTAATAGTGACACTAAGAGGCAGAATAATTTAACTCAAGGTCAAACACTTTAGTGGTAGACTTTAAACTATAATTCAGGTTTTTTTCACTGTAGTCACCATTGTTTCTACTATCTTATATTGACTTGAATGTAATTGTAAAATATGTATTAGATTGAAATTGAAACAGGATTATATTATCATGAAAGAGAGGAAAAGGTTCTTGAGGGGAAAAAAACATAATTGCCAGATGTGTCCTTGGCATTTTACATTAGGCATATCCACTTTCACTTAGGAATTCAAACAAGATGACTACTCAAGTCAAACTTACAGTCTTAAATTAGCCCACCCTTACTTAGACAAGTAAAAGAGAACACAGCAAGACAAAGGATATTCAGAATTAGGGAGAAAGTTACAAAGACAAGTAGCAGCCAGATAACCCAATGACTAAGTGATAAAACAGTAAAATCTCTATGTTTAGCAGTATGACAGATTATTAGAGACCTTGAAAATCTTAAACTGCAAGCACCTATAAGTATGGGATAATAACATAACAAACATTATTTAAAATGCATAGTTAAACCAACAAATAAGTTGCAAAATCCCCAGGGGCTAAAAGCAAAGAGAAAATTGAAAACCAGATTAGTAAACTGATGCTGACACTTTGACAGCTTGAGGGGTAGGAAGTAATAATCAGTCTTGTTATTCAAAGGAATTTAATGAATATGATAGACCAAAACCCAAAACATTGGAATTGTTTGAGTTGGGGAATTAGACAGGCAAGTGTTTCCCTCACAGACGCAAATATAAAGCTAGGACACACAAAGGGCTATGACCCCAGGGAAAGGGTAAATAAGGAAAATTACTAGGAAAAAATCCTAGCAAAATTCACCAGCAAAATGAAAATGAGCATTGTCCTGGCCTATGGGAAGGCAAAATAGTCTACTCCAAAGATTTACATGCACACAAAGATCATGGGACTCAAACATATTAAAAAATATAACTAAGGAGAAACTGATTAAAATTAATACAGGAAGAAATCAGAAACCTAAAAGAAAGTCATGTATTGTTATCAAAATGGATATGATAGAATATTATGTAGTAATAAATATAAAAAATAGGTACAAATATACTGGGATATATAGATTTCTGAAACTTACTGTTATAAAAAAGTTAAATTTCAAAAACATCCAATAACATAAATCTACTGTCTTAATTTTGAAAGAATTTAAGGATGTTCATTTCCTTTTTATCTGGTGCCAACCAACAGCTTTATTCCACATAACTTTTCCTGAACTTAACACTAGTTGATTAATAATGAGAACAGTAGACTAGCTTTTTGGTAAGTGGGAGTAAAAAATAACTTGTAGAAAAAAATAAAATAGTAGTATTCAAAATGAAAATAAAATATTAGATATGGATAAACATTGAATTAATAAATAGAAAGATAAATTTGAAGAAATTATCGCAGAAACAGAGACTAAAAATAGAATGATATTAAAGAGAGGTTAAGAGACATGGAGGTAAAATGGGGAACATCTACAATTATTTGAAGGAGGTTTCATAGGCGAATAAAGACAGCATGGTGCAATATATCCAGAGAATGATGGAGAATATTACAATTTTCAGATTCAAGAGACTTCAGGAATTCCAAACAGGCTCTAAAGTTTCAGAAGCAAACAAATGAATTTAAAACCAAATCAAGAGAAGAAAAGGAGTACAATCAACATTAGACATACTGTTTGCTCAGTAATGATGATAAGGGGAAGACAATGAATGACCTTCCATGAGCTGAGAAAAAAACATAAATTTAAGAATGGATCAAAATAACATTTCAAAAATAAAAATAGATTATATTTGCTATCAATAGGCCATCAATGAAAGAATTCCTCATGAGATTCTTCATGAAAAAGAACACTGAATCAGTATAAAAGGTATCAGATGGAAGAAGGAAAGATGACCAAATAAAATGGTAAAAAGTAAATCTATCAAAACTGCATTCATTAAACAATAAAGATAGTGATGATTAATTTGGGCAGAAGAAAAAGGCAATTTGGGACCTAAAAACTAACAAAAATAGCAAACATTTGAGGGATAGTACTGGGTCTTCAAGGATCTAAAACCTTTTTATTTGAAGAATATCTGGTGTAATGGTCAACTCCATGTGTTAATTTAACTGGGTTATGGTGTAGCCAGATATTTAGTCAACAGGGTTCTGGATGTTTCTGTGAGGGTGTTTCTGGATGAGATTAATACTTAAACCAATAGATGAATACAGCAGATAGCCTCCCTAATGTGGATGAGCCTCACCGATCAATGTATTAGAGCATAAATATAAAGGATTGGGAAGCAAGTCCTTCAAGGAGGTTACTATCAGGTTTACTATCAGTTATGGCAGTGAGGTTACTCTTCTACTCCCTGATCTGTATATTCTACCTGTTGGGTATACAATACACCATAATTGCCACCTCAGTGGGTATTGTCTTTAAGCTATAGCTACAACTTCTTGGCCATTGCAACACTGAGGTTGATAGAGTAGTATGGAGTAAGCACAATGCATCTGATTTGCCATAAAATGGATCTTGGTTGACAGTAATATGAAAGTAGATTTCATGCTGGTAATCAGACCCTGGAATCATAGTGTTGACTGAAGCACTGCGAATAGGCAATGCAACTCAGATCTCGAATACAAGTTCACTGCAATTAGGTTAAATAGATTCTCTGTCTAGGGTGGAAAGAATTCAATTTAATCAATGTGTCACCGTGTGACTGGTTTGTCTCCTTAGAAGATATTATACTGGGGACTCAGTGCTCTTTTTTGTTTTTTGTTTGTCTGTTTTTTATGGCTAACAGGTCAGCCAGCCATGAAGGTAACAAGTCCAACTGAGAGGCAATATTCTATTGCACCTACTCCTATTAGGACCCTGACTGGTGTAACAGACTTGCCTGGGCTATGAATGAAACTTTCCTTGAATTTCTTCGACCCTTAAAATTAACTCCTGTACCTGCTTATCAGCTCTGTCTGTCTGCATTTTGCCATATATATGTTGCCATATATATCTATGTATAGATATAGATATGGCAACAAGATATATATATGTGTTGTATGTATATTTATGCATACACACACACATATATATATGTTTCTTTAGTTATGGTCAAGAAAGAATGGTTTATTTTAAGCAGGGGCCTGTCATTTTCCTTCTTTAAGAAATTAATGGCAGTGAGCAGCAGTTACTAAATACCACAACCTTATGGTTATTATTTAGCTTGAAATTTCAAAGTACCAGGAACATTCCACAAGCTATATCCATCTGTATCCATTCAGTATTAATAAACATAAATTTATTAATATTGTATTGCTACAGTACGTCAAAGGCAATAAACAATCTACTATTTAACAGTAATGGAGATACCATCTCGTGAATGATCTAACTTCAACTACACATTCATAGAAACTACTTTCTAAGACTGTTCCTGCTTCCAACTAACTTTGATTTGGGTATCTAAAAGCAGACCAAAAGATAATAATTCTCTCCTGAAGGAGTTCTCTCAGGAGAAACTTTAATTTAGTGAGGAAAGCAGAATAGGGTAGGGGTTGGAGAGCGGAAGAGATGTAAACAGAAGTCTATTCAACAATCTTGTAGTGAACTCCCAATGAATGCACACCGAGTTGTGACACCTTGAGGGGAGCAGGTGGCCTTTCTCTCCCCATATCAGCTAGCTCCCAGGACAGAGAACAATGTTTCAGACATTTCAGAGTGAAGAGGCTCCTGCTGAGGGGAAGCAATCCTCAGCAGGATTATGCACCTGTATATGAACTGTTAGCTGTCAATACTCAGAGCAGCTAAGTGTTGGGTATGTGATCTGCTCAAAGGGATCTGGGCTGAACACCAACAGCTCTACTGTGGGACAAATGAGATACTCTTTGTGGAAGAATTAGAAAATTTTTTCATGATGATTACACTTGACTTGTAAGGAAAGGAAAAGAGGTAATTAAGTGGAGACTAAGTTAGCCCAGGTAGGGAGTGAAGAATGATTTGGATAAATTCATTAAGTTCAAGTTTGGAGGGGATTCATGATCAAAATCAAGCATTTGCTTTCAACACTATTCTGAACTCACTAGATGTTAACCTTCTAATTGTCAATTTTTATTAAATTTCTTTTCTTTCTCTGCTTCTTTTTTTTTCTTTTGGATTTTTTTTTCTTTAAGCTAATAGCCTGCCAATTCTTTCTGGCAGTGGAATTACTGAATACAGCTAGTTAATGAGGTATACTGGGGTTAGTTTACCACATTTGCACTAATTAAGGTACTTAACCATCTCACTAAAGTAATAATAGACAACTTATAGAAAGGCTGTATAGTTTAGCAGATGTTAAAAAAAAAAAACTGTGTAAGCAAGGTAATCTTGCTATATGTGCTCCAGAATCTCAAGAACAATGTAATTTGCAGAGGTTTGGATTTGGAGTAAAATAGAAAAGAGATGACCAAAGTGAGTTGGAAAAAGAGATGTTTAAATAACTTCAGATTATCCCAATTTATTATTTTCAGGACACAAGATGTGAGAAAAAAATACAAAATGGCACCTCATCTATAGCATTACATTTTGAAGTCTGTATACTTGAAAGTCATAATTTGAGCAAAATGTTTTCCTTCTTATAATCATTACTACTTAGTTTAGTTGTGACTTACAGGAAGAGGGTTCAGAGAATCAAAGACTTAAAGTGAGATAGATGAATTTGGGAAAGGAGGTGGGGGAAAGAGAAGCTTTTCATATTTGAGTGTCATTCAAAATCAAGTATAAATTATTTAAATTTTGAATTGTGCATGATGGTGTAGTGTGTAGGTAATCAAGAATTGACACCACAATAAGGTCAGCATTTGAAATCAGAAGAGGAGAAAAATCTTTCTCTAGAATCTACCAACCAGGATCTAGTGTTGTGCAGTGAGAATCTATGGGTTATTAAATGAAATCAAAAGCACATCAGGCCAAGCAGTATCTTAAAAACCATTAGTGTTTCATTTAAAGAGAGTGTCTTGTTTCTGAAATATTCATAGCTGGAATCCACCACCACTGCTGAGATTTACATCTCCTCTCTCCCATTATACTTGCTGAATCTCTTTACTTGCTATTGTAGGAAAAATATTCAAAGATTTATAGGCAGCAAAGGGAAGGCAGCAAATTATGACATCCATTATTGGCATCTGCTCTTGTCTGTATCCACAGGAAATGCAAATACAAACGACTTCCAATTTTCTACTACAACTGAGTTGCAAAGGGAACTGTTATATGCAGATGAGGCAACTTCTATTTGGACAGAGATAAAATGGAAGAAATTTCAGTCTACTACACTTGGCATACATTTGCATAACTCTCAGAAAACTGTCACAAAGGGATAATAAAAAAATCATAAGGCTCTTAAAGACCCACATACAATGCCTGTAGCTAAGCTGGTTGTAATAGACACAGCTTTAAGTTGTATGGACGGTTGAAAGATACAAAAACAAAAGGGTGAATAAATATAGATGATTTTATATTCACTGGCAAAAGTGATCCTTCTCATGTTTAGCAAAGGGATTACACTAGGTTTGAAAATAGCTTATAGTCCAGTATGCAGTAAAGACAGACCTCGTATTACCAATTTTTAAAAAATTCTTTTGGCGCAGACTTCTCTTAGCGGAAGGATCATGATATTTTGTGTTCTTTGAGGGCAAGGAACTCTATATCATTTGATGTTCTCTCTGAAACAGAATTTTGAACATAATAGAATTTCAAAGTAAAATGTTTATTACTAGGTTTTGAAGGTGACACAGTAGTACAATAATAAGATTTAGGAGACAAATTTCTGGTTGAGCTTCTGTCTTTCTGAGAGCATAGCTAGGTTTCCTTATCTCTATGTATCTCAGCTACCAATTCTAAAGAAAAGGGGACAATCATACCTATTTTATATGACTTGGGAAAGACTTAAAAGGATTGTGACAAGTGTCCAGTAGAACATCTGGGATAGATTTTTATCTCTGGAAGCATATGTCTCAGTTTGAGGATTAGGAAGGCCAGCAGGTTCTCACAATCTTAGACCCCAGGAACATGACTCAGTCTTCTGGATAGTCTCTCTGCTCTTTTCTCTAAGGCTTTTCCAGTTTCAGAATTATTTCCCAACATGTATTCAAACACTGCTCTTTACTCTCTATTTCCCCTTTACCCAAGACCTGACATCATACTGGGCTATATCAATGCTCATGTTAACAGCACACTCAGCTGTTTTAATCTCCTCCTTTTGGTGACAAAGGGGGTTCCTACAATAGCCAAACCTCACCTGATACCCACAACTCAGGAGAAGAAGATACCACACACCATCCATGGCCACACCAGGTACTACTTAGGAACAGTGTGAAGACAAGTGGCAGAGGGAGGTAGGTTTTATAGGATCAAAATGCCATGTGCCCCTAATTCCTGTGAGAGGATATGATTCACTTGTTTGAACAATTCTGCCAGAGGACAGGGAACTGAAACTCACTACTTAGGCAGAAGCAGATACTGCACCTGGTTTCAATGATAAGGAGGGTAGTTTAAGGAGGGGATCTAAACTGAGAGCAGAATTGGGAGAGAAGTTTGTGATTAGTCCATTAGAGACCTTTTCAACTTGACCAGATGTCAAGGTAGTACATAATAAATTAGCCTATATCACACTGACCCCTGTGTCTCATTTCAATTCTTTCAACTCTTACATTCCAAGCTTTTCTTAGTACTGTCCTACCTTGGTACAGCTTACACTTTCAGTCTAATCAGAATCATGATTCCAACTCCCCAACTTCATGCCATTCACCCTTATTTTTCTGCCATATTCACCTTAAAAAAAATGTATCTGCTCCCCAGCTGAGACTACAGAAATGACACAGCTCGTAAGATTTGTGTTGCTGTATTTCCGGTCTTCATGCAAGTCTTAATCCACTTTATGTAAAAGGATTTTTAATATTGTCTAGATCTCACAAGCTTATTCTATCAATTTACAGGAATGCTGATGCAAATTTTGCCACTATTCCCAAGACCCTGTCTCTCTTTTCCCTAGGTATTTGTCCCAAAGATACCAATTTTCTCTACCTTGCTATCCAAACTTCAAAAGGAATATTGCTTTTACTCTCCATGACCAAATGTATACTTGTGCTCTGAATTCTCTCTTCCCTCATTTCCTTAATAACAATCCTCATTCCATCAATTTCCTCTTTGTCCTCAATCTCTCAATTGCTCTTTTTCCTTAGCATGTAAACATATTCAAGTCTCTTCTACTTTAAAAAATGTCAGTTAACTCTTTAACTATTACATCTTCTTTTCCTTTTACTACTGAACTGCGTTAAAAATGTATATTACAATTTAAATTATCTCCTTTCCATTAATTTCCAGTCCATTGTTGCAATACATTTGACAACATACATCAACAAGTTCCCTTTCATCAAACCTAGTGTAACATAGCAGTTTTTATCATCCTTGAGCTCTCTAGAACATGGGAGAGTGTCAACTTCACCTTCTCCCAAGCCTATGGAACTCTTCTCTTCTAATTTTCTGACTTGTTTTTAATCATCTCTTCCTCTGCTCCCTGCTTCCTGTCTGCCCTTAGTGTTGAAGTCCTCAAGGTTTAATCCCCAGTTGAGTTCCTTAGGCTACCTTATGCATACCATTGATTGTTGACTTTCAGAGCAATATATTTTACCTAGAACCTTTTCCTGACCTCCAAATTTGAATACTATTACACCCAACTGCTTCTTTTGTAGGTACCTCACACTTATCACACATAAACTCTATAATTTCCCCCATACATTTACTGTCTACTTGTTCCCTTAAGTGTGTTTGTATTACATCCTATATCCCCTGTATTAGTTTTTATTCTGCACCACCTAATCCAAAATCTCAGGTAACATCCTGACCTCCTATCCGATAGTCCCCTGCAGTTTTGTTTGTCTGTGTTCTTCTACTTTAGTCTGGACTATTACAAAAACTCTGAGCTATATTCCTGTAAAAGATCTTTAGTTCCCCAAAGATTTTGTAATGCATACAGTAGCCTGTGGTTTCCCAACCTGACCTTCCTGGATAGCCTGAAAATGAGTATGATATCCCTAGATCACATACTGACTCAACAGGGGGAGAAGTAATCTGCATTGTTCATGTGATTATCAAGTAAACCTTCCTCTGATAAACACTGGGCACTGGGGAGGCATTACATTAGTGATACATAAGATTGTGGTTTAGAAAGGTTTGTAAAAGCGTGCAGGATGAACTATGTTTTCTCACACATAAATTTTTTAAATGTACTAGTTATAACCACAATTGCAGGTAAAGATATTGGTCCTATTAACAATAATTCTATCTATCTATCTATCTATCTATCTATCTATCTATCTATCTATCTATCTATCTATCTATCATTATCACCTTGCTATAAAATAGTTAGCTTTACTCACTGCTTTTATTGACTGGCAGCTTTACTGAGTGTCTATAGTGACCAAAAAACCTAGAAATGTTAATTACCTTTCATAAAATTGCACACTAACTTGATAACATAAACAAAGATAGATTTTTATGATTTCTCTGTCTCCTTATCTTACATAGTTTTCCCTTAGTCAGTTCACTGTCTAGAGATGTTTTATCATTGTATCCTCTTTAAATAAATCTTCCCAGTGGTTTATGGAATTAACCAACACCCCATTTCCTCATTATTAAAGCGTTCAGGCAATAATATCTTCTCTGGAGTCTGTGCCTTCCAAATCCTCTGAAGAAGGCTCAAATCTGAGAAGTGAATACATTTTATCTGAGCAGAGCCTGTCAGAACATTTTTAATAAAGACCTGGCCCAATTTCAGAGCTTTCTTTTCATTAGGGCAGGTCTGAAAGCAAAGGCCTTGAAAGTGGTTAGAAAAACATAGTGTAATCACTATGGTACCATTATCCTGTCCCTGGGTAATCATTAGGCATCAGCTTGCCAAAGCGAAGGGCGGCAAATTACTCATTTATTGTTACCTGAGCTGTGCGGAAGATTGAAATCTGGACTACTAATGATTTTTTTTCACCTTGTTTGGGAGATTCTGTAGAAAAGTTCACATGCAGCACAGATGCTAGCTGGAATGGTGAAGGTGCTTTCAGACAAATATGAAAAGGAAGCAAAGCATCATCTTCCTTCAAAAGTACAGCTGAAAAGCTCCACATCATTTCATGAAAGCAGCTCTAAGGAAAAAATACTAAAAGTCATCAAGATCTATAACTGGAGAAGAAATTAGTTAGTTGGCTTTGAGTAGATTTTTTATCATCTCTTTAAGAGATTAGACACTGGGTACAAGTTGGATTTAACACAAATCAAGTTTAAGGTAAATGTTTACCAACAGCTTGTAAGAAAAATTCTTATTTGCTGATATCTTCTAATGAGTTGAAATTTATTTTTTGATTGGTTGCTTTAGCAAGTTTGAAATTCTTTAAAGGATCCAAATCTAGGTACAATAAAAGAGAACCCAACCCTTTGTAGTGTTTTCAAAATTAGAGCATTTATAAGCCTTAATATATAGGGAGGTATGATGAGGAACATGAAAAATATAATTATGCCTGCACCTAGAATGGACAAATCTCCAAGAAGCTCCTGACACTTATGCTCACAGTGAAATTTTACACATAATATAGGGAAATAAAATGACATCTCTAAAGCACATTTATAGTATCGATGTGACTATTCTAAATTGAGTGAAGCTTCTGAAAATACATATTATCAGTCTGGGTTAGTGGAAAGACCTTAATATGGAATGAAATACAATGTTTTTATCGTATCTACTTCTAAGGTAAAAGGGGTTAGGGATAACTGATGTAAGCAAAAGAAGTTCTAGATAGTCTTAGATAGTTTTGTGAATGCAAAATGTTACATTCAAGACCAAAAAACAAATGCCTTTTGCTTCTATAGGAAAAAAAAAATACAATGCCTGGAATGAGGACATGAGAAGTAGAAGCATTGATTTCTACTGCCAGCTCAGCTGGTAACTGCTTCTGTAGTCGGCTGCAATTTCCCTAGCCTATTTCTGACTAAATCCCAGCATCTACAAATTGAAGTTAGGAATCTTTTCTGTTTGAGACTCAGCTAGCATAATTGAGACTGTTGTTCATGTTATTAATGTTTATGATGCTTCAGAGATTTTTCAGATAGAAAGCTTTACACAGTCCAAAGTATTAGTAATATTATTTTTCAAGTTTCACCAAAAGGATAATGTGGATACTAATGAATTAACATTTGCAATATTCTTTAGAAAGGGTTGGAACAAACATTGTCACTACTATTTAATGCACAGACGAGCCCTTAAGGAACATTTGAAAATTTACAAGTGAGGAATTGCCGAGTATCTGCTATTAGGTTCATCACAGACCCTTAGTCACCTCAAGCTTTTTGCAAAAGATTAAAATATGTATCTATTTTATAGTACCAGTCTACTTACAACACTTATAGAGGTAAAATAATATATCATGAAGCTTCGTTTGTTCAAAACTTAGGAAGAGCTAGTTATTAGGAAAGTGTCATTTTTCCTTTGTTTCATTGTTGATCAGATAAATTGTCCCCAATGGCCCGTAATTCGATTTTCCAACAGATGAGTTTTTAACACAATAGTATCTGAATTTTTGTCAGAGGTTTGCTTAATGTTTAGTGCCTTATAGACCTGCACATATTTTTATGGTGTCTGACTTTGAATGGCTATTAAAGTGTACATTACAGGCACAGGGCACCTTCAATTTACAGTATTTTACCTACTTATACCATTTCCAGGTCTCTCTATTGTAACATTATCATTAAGGTTTCTGGCCCTTTGCTGCCAACAACATGATTAAATCCTATTACAATTATTCTTGTTATAAAATCTTCTCATGCTTCTTGGCACTAAAGGTGTATGGAGCCATGCAGGTGGTAACATAAAAAAGGAGCAATGTACTCTGAACTGAGATGTTAGGAGGGCTGCAGCCTGGAGCAGGCAAATAGATCCCTAAAGTAAGATATTACTGTATTACTCTACTCTCTGGGGATGGATTTTCTTTTGAAGTTTAGTTTATAATACTGAAGAGGGTTTTGCTCTTATTTTGTTTTTCTCTCTGGGGGATGAAGGAGGAGGCTATAATCTGGAGGAATTCTCACCAGAGAAAGGCTTAGAAAAAGGCCCAGGGATGATTAGAAAAATGACACGCTGTTTTTAGAAAAGGAGGGTCTAAGGTCTCATATCTCATACAAAATAATGGTACTTCTTATACCTGAGAATAATGAAATGTGACTTAAGGGGTTTTTCTCCTATAGGTAGGGAAGTAACCATCAGTCTTTCTCACAATTAAGTATCAACCTGTAGCACAGGCGACAAAAGGACAGAGTTGTTTGCTTTCTGAAATCAACTTGTCTTCAAGACTATTTAATATGACTGCATTTAATAGCATATATAACAGATCAGGCTAGACAACACAACACAGGCAAACACCAAGCAGGTTCCCTCGTGCAGGATTCGTGAAGTGATGCCCAGACCACCACCTCTGTGGCCTGCCTGTTTATATCTTGCCTCTGTCACTGGTTAGTGTGATTTCCAGCCAAGGGCTTCTGCCTAGGGTTCAGTTTCCTCATCTGTTTCCTTATCCTCTTAAAGCTGTTGGAAGGACTGAGTGAGCTGGTTTTTGTGACCTCCTGACAATGTAAGGATATGTCAGCAATAGTAGCAGATGATTAGGATGTTAGGAGAGGGCTAGAGGAGGCAAGTAGATCCCTAAAGTTAGACATTTCTAACTGGCATGGACATATATGCTTCAGTTCAATGACTTAAAGAAACATGTTCTACTGTCTTTCTGCCTATGAGTATATAAATGTGAGAAAATTTGGCAAAGGAGAAAGAGTACATAAAAACATAACCAACGCACTGCAACAAAAGGGTCTGTCATCTAGGAGTAATTGATAATGATGACTGAATGTGCATTTATGTTGGACTCAGCACCACCTGTGCATCACTTCACTGAATCCTCCAGTAACTCTATGAAGGCGGCACCTTTTATGCTCAGTTCACTGCTAAGGAATAGGAGGCACTGAGAAGTGAAAAATCACACCACTTATATATGAGGACCTGGAACTAGTTTATCTATGCTGTTCTTTGTGCTTACCCCCTCCTTCTACCTCTCATATGTATACATACATATATATTATATAAAGTATATATTATCCAAAAAAAGGCTGCTAACTGTGGACTAAATCATGAAAGCAAAACCAGAAGGTCACACTAAAGATACATAGCTACAGATCCTATAAGGACATACTTCATGTATGGAGGTACTTGTTTAGGTAGGTACTTACGAAGTGTCTTTTTGGGAGATCAATGTGCATGTCTTGCCCTTTCTCCTAAATTTCAGTGACAGGGTATGGAACAGGGGGGTACAGGGGTATAGTCTGCCCCAGGTGTAGGATTTAAGGAGGCATAGAGAATTGAATTCTCTGTCTATAGAGAATTGAATTCTCTGTCTATAGAGAATTGAAAAGCAATAATAAAATCAAGGAAAAGTCAGATTACATTTTCTTATCACAGTGAAGTTCTAAATTATATTGGTAATAGAATATTGCTTCATATCCTTTTGTCACTATATATATGCCTTAGATAGGAAATTAAAATGCAATACAAAGGAAAGGACATAATTAACCTCTTAACATTCTATTACATTCCTTTTAGGATGTAGATATTTTTAATGACAACCAATAGGACACATTTGTTACGCAAGAAACCTAAACTTTCATGAAAAGAAACCCATACATTCAGAAACAAAAGCAAATAACTGCTACAAAATCATCTTTACTCAATCCATCCTTTAATATCCAGAAAGTCCCAGAGGCACATATCCACTTCATTTTGCCCCTGGTGTTTAGCAGGGAGGTGTGCAGTTCTTTGATGATGAGAGGAGAATGGAAGTAGTTAAGGATAAACCCTTTCCCATTTAACTGTTCTGTTCTTTTCTTCTCACCGAGGTGATGGATGATGTAGGGAAAGGAATAAGAATTCAGAACAGTATGACTAAATCACACTTGTTAAAGTTAGAAAAGCCCTGAATAGGTCAAATTTTCTGGCTTCATAGAGGGGGAAAAAAGCAAAAGAACCTTTTCATGAGGGGTAAGAGGTGTTGCAATTCCCCACCTGAGCTTACAATTACTGTTTACTCACCTGCCCACGACCATTATTGTCATCAAACTTTATTGATAAGGTCATCCCATATAGCAAAACTATAAAACATGGGGCATTTTTCTTTGAGTTAACCCACTTTAAGAAGACTCCTATAGTTTTTTGGGACCCCACCTCATCATATCCTGCCATGGTCTATCCTCCATTCCACTACCACTATCACTACTTTATCACCAGACAGAAAATTTTAAGGACACTGAAAGCCACTTGTGATCTTGATCTTTCCCACATCTTGCCTTCTTACCCCGTCCTCTCAGAACCCTGTTATGTGAAATTGTTGGAGATAAAATAATCAGATAAGCCAACATCCAGAAAACTGGGTTGAGGAATTATTTTCGTCTGTTCACGTGGGATAATCCTTCTATGCCTGAAGGATGGAACTTAGAATCTGACCCAGAATTTTTAATACACATACTCTTAAAATAGGGTCTGGATCAACAAATCCTAAACACTATAGTCATCTAACAACCCCTAGGAGGGGGTGTACAAAAAATACACAAGCATTAATTATTAGTTTTAGACAATGAAAATAAAGTGAAGTCATCATGCGTTTGAGATGAAGTGAGTCCACAATGCGAAACTGGTCCTGCTGACATAGAGAACAAGTAAGTGTTTTAAGCCAAAAAATGAGAGGAAAACCAATGAAGTGAGGAAAATACAGGAGGAAGTAGAACTCTTGTTCCTTGTTTAATTCGGTAAAACTCCATTTAAAAAAAAAGGTGGAAAAGACCATAATCAGTGGAAACTTGCAAATATACCTTCCTCTATCTACGTAGTTGACACGTGAGGAAAAGGACTAATTGTGTCCCTCAGATCCTAATGTAGCTTAGGAATTCGGAGAATCTAATTTCATTAAATCACTTTTCTCCCAACATAAGCAAATGACTTGTCTTTCATTAGCAACTTTTAAAGTGATATAATCTTTTAACTAGTTTAAGATACATTTCTTAAATACAAGTAAGGGCAATAGAGGAGATCTTTTTTGTGGGTTCCTCCCATTCACAGGATTCAGGTTTCTCTTTATTCTGGTTGGTGTGTTTTGCTTGGTCTCATATGAAAGGTTACAAAGAAAATTATACCCAAGTGAAATCTGGTCAGCTATTTTCTCATCAACTCTGTACTCTTTTCTGTGCCTTTCTGGTTTTAGATTTTTGTTTGTCCATGTTCTTTGCCCCTCGTCTGTTTTTCATCTCTATCTTCATCAATCTTTCTGGTCAAGATGCTTTGCCTTGAATGAATTAGTTTGTAAATAATTTGGAAATAAGAGTGAAAACAAGGTCAAATTCAGATAACAGAGCACCTTGACTGATACAGCAAAAATGTTCAGTGTAGAACCATTGAAAGCTTTTGAAATGGCAAAGAACAAATGAAAACTGCTGCTATCCTAGTGTAAATATAAGTCAGAAGTTGGAACAGACAATTCTTTTATTTCTTTTTCAGTGGAAACTAACATAGATAACTATGGCAAAAAAAGAAAAAAATCCCATTCATCTTGATTGTAAAGGAACTACCTCAGACTCAATCAGCCATGTACCCACAATATTGTCTCAAATTCCAAAGGTGTGAGAAGTGGCAGCAATACCAAAATGGTCTCAGATTCACACTATTGCCAAGGACTTAAAGGTGAAAGCTTAATCATCCTTGCAGCTTTTCATTATCATTCCTACCAAATCCTAGGTGAAAAAGAATATAATTGGAATTCCAGTTACCTATATGCATGTTGAGTAACATGTGAAGCAGACTTATTAAAGCTATCTCAAAAATTTTTCAGTATATATGCAAAAATATTGTCTGTATATTATATATAAGAGAATGTTATACAAATCAAATATGAATATACATTAACATAATCCTAGCATTTTGCAAATGATATGTTTTCTGCTTTCTGTGTTACTTTTTTCAGTTGGTGAGTACTTTAATGCCAATATATTAATGTCAGTTTCCAGACAATGGACATATCAAACTATGCTTCTGTTGCTGTCAATCAATGAGGACTCTGTTGCTTTAAATGGAGTGTTTGGCACTGTTTGTTTTTAATATCACATATAATTTGATGTCTTTTAAAGAAAATAAGAGAAAAAAGAAAAATATTTGTTTCCATATTTACCATTTTTTAGTGCTCTTCATTTTATTCTGTGGATTTATATTACTACCTGATATTATTTCCTTTCAGGCTGAAGAACTTTCAGTATTTCTTATACGAAAGATATGTCAGCAATGAGTAAGCCAATCTTCATTTATTAGAAATGTCTTGACTGCCCACTGAAAAGTAGAACGCTCCTCATTGGTGTGATTTAGTATATTATTTTTCAGGTCTGGAATGCACAAAGTTGTTTCCACATAAATGTATGGAACAGCATTCCCATATTCAATAAATTACCTACCAGTTGCATCAAACAGGAACATTTCTTTCAGATAGTGAAACACTTATATAAGCTCACTCAAAGTCAGTTTATAGTTACTGCTTTTTCTCCCCTGAATATGGGTTATATTTTCCTATTTTTTTTTTACATGCCATACTCTTAGCTAAACATTAGATATTTTAGGAAGTATATTGTAGCAACTCTTGTTTCTTATTTTCACAATTTTCTGCATTGAGTTCTGTTTTCCCTATCTCCCTCTCTTACTCTTTCTCTCTCCATTCCTCTCTGCTTCTATGTATGTTTCCCTTTCTTTACTTTCTTACTCCTTCTTTCCTTTCCTTCTATCCTTTATTCCCATTCTTTCATTCTTCCACCCTACCTCCTTTTCTTTCTTCCTTTGTACTTTTTTCCTCTGCCATATATCACCACTAATAACTCCGCTAAAATTTTTTAAATTCTCATTTTTATTTTCAGCCCAACTTCCTAAGGATCACTCTGCATAGCTTAGTGGTCAGTCAGTAAATGTTCAGATTATGCCCTAACATCTTGAGACCATAAGATTTGCTTTTTGCAGTGGATTTGTGTGTGATCTGAAGTGGGCCTTCAACATTCTGACAGTTTTCATGCCTTCTCCAGATTTTATTTTCCTCTTAGCCCTATTGAGTCTCTCTTGTGTGCAAACACTACCCAGTCAATCAGAAATGTGTGGAAAACTTACCACTTCCCACAATGGCTTTCTCATTTCCAAGATATCCTTGCTAAATTTCTGGCTGTTCTATACACCTCCACTTCTTATAACCAGGATTACAGCCTTGGGTTAGCAAAGCTGCAGGCTTGCCTGATTTATTTCTTACCATGTTTGCTGATCATACTGAAAATACCTGCCAGACATGGGCTTTTGCTCTCAGCTCCAAACTATATACAAACCTGCCTGGTAGCAAGGCTGCTGGATTCACAGACTCCCCTAACCTTTGCTCAATATCATTGCCAACAGAGCAGGGAGGAAGAGATGGAAGCAGTCCCAGGCAAGATCACTCACTACCTGATACATTTTTTAACTGAAATGAGAGCACATTTAAATAAACAAATGTTTCTTTTCCCTCAACCATTGCCCAAAGACTCTTCCTCCCAACACTACATTCTTTTTTTCATAGTGGTTCCTTTTCACACTATTTAGTGTTCTAATAGTGTTCCCACTATTTAGTGGTTAGTGAGCAATCTTGACATATAATGCCTGATGATAGTGGTATAAAAGATAGAGTTGAAGTTGCCCCAAATAAACAAAGGGAGAATGTCACACCAGGTTTGAAAATGCAAATTTTATAGTTATCACAGCCCTAGTCAGTGGTTTAAGACCACTAAATGCTCCAGAATCGAGGCTAAAGTTTAGAAAGCAGTCAACATATTGCAAATTGGAATTTGTTATTGTGAAAGGCTGTGTAGCACTATGGAAACCTAACAGCATAGCAATTAAGTGGCATTGACCAATCATTGTATGAAATGTTAGCTGAAAAATGATGTGGAACACACGCACAATGCAATATTATTCAGTCATAGAAAAAAGGTGACTACTGTCCTATACAACAACATGAGTGAATCTAGAGGGGATAATATTAAGCAAAATATATCAGGAGAAAGACATACACTAGATGATTTCACACATATGTGAAAAACAGTGAAACAAAACAAAGGAACTGATAAAATCAAACCAAAACAAACCCTGAAGTCTGACTGTAGAGTTGATATAAGCAGAGGGAGAGGAGGAAATGGGGAGCAAAGTGTGGAAGGTGCACAATGAATTAGGTGAAAGACTAGGGGTGCTTTGATGATGGGGGTGGCATAGTAACATATCTGACAGGATGTGAGCCTATATCTCTGAATCATAAACAGTGTGGTAAGTCAGTGTTAATTCAATAAAAGTAGACACAAAGAAAAAAAAGAAACAACAAACACAAAAATGTCAAGATTTCAGAGAATTTTAGGAGAAAGCAAAGATCACTGCTATTATTCAAGGTTAGGAACACATCTTCAAGTCACAGCTATCCTAATTCAGTTTCCTGTCTACTTCCAGGTACATTTCCATTTAAAATACAGCATTCGTTATAAGGATGTTTAGGTATTTTATTTGAAGAGGGAAATCAATAGAGGGGTTTGGCTTAATATTTCAGTAGACAGTCTCCTAAGAATTCAAGAATGGGAAATAATAACACCAGGATTCATGGCATGGGGTGTAAAAAGTCAAAACAAAAGCTATCTTCTCTACCAGAAGTTTACCAGAGGTTCAAGCTAATGGATCTCTGCCTCTTGCAGCTTGTCTTATTTTTTTTCTGCTTTCCTCTATAAACTAGCTTACTTTATTTGCCTAAGGTCTCCACTACCACAAAATTCCATAGGACTTTGACATGGCATAAACACTTCAGCGCTTAGCCAGCCCCAAACTGACTTATTCGGTGTTCACTTCAAAATTCTTAGAAGAATCTGATTTTCCCCATTTCAGTTCAATCATCTACAACCGGTGAGTTGGGGTTATTAGGTCAATTATGACTGCCAATGGCCTTTCTTTCAGCAAAGGCTATGGGTACAGATTTCCTTAGGAAGATGGCAATGACTAGCAACTACAGCATAATCAATTCATTATTGAGTTCCTTTGCTCTTCAACTGCTGAAAAATTTGTTAGATTTTTTCTGAGGCAGATAAACTCAGAATTTGATTAGGGTGAACTCTCAAAATTATTTTGATGACAAATACTTTTATTTTCAATTTGCCATAGATTCCTTTTCTTCTCTACTTTGTAATAGATCTCAATTTTGTTTACAGACTATTTAATATAAATGTTTACAAGGTATTATTTTATTTAGTGGTCATAAATGCATATGGCGATTTGAATAGAGGGAGGAGAAAATGAACTTCACAGGAGGCAAAGAGCTCAGTAAAATTATGGAGGCTAACAGATGTGAATAATGGCTGCTGTAACAAATTACCACAAACAAGGTAGCTTAAAACAGTAGACATTTATTCCTTCACAGTACTGAAAGTGAAATGTCTGAAAGCAGGGTGTCAATAAGGCCGTATTTCCTTCTTGGAAAATTCCATTCCTGTCTTCCTGGTTTCTTTTTTTTTTTTTTTTCCTCTTTAAAAAAATAATTTATTCTTTGGGCTGTGATAACATTCAACTGAGTCTCTGCAAATGTATTGTCACCATAGGATACCAACCACCTAGTCACCATTAGTCTATCACCCTTCTCCATTAGGCTTACTTCCCATTTTGCTCCTACCTCATCCTCAGCCCCATCCTCCTCTGTGTGCTCCCGTTACATAGTCAGTTTTTAAGGGTTAACTTTTAATGTTGTCCTTTTCTGTTTGTTTTCTCTGTTGTCTTTCTTAGTTTGGTTTTTATATGACACTGTGACACATACAGTATTTTTCTTTTTCTTTATGATTGATTTCCCTTAGTGTTATCTCTCCCAACTTCACTGAAGTTGCTACAAATATGTTTATCTTTTGATTGCTGAGTAGTATTCCATTGCACACATATTTTCCATATGTGAACAATTCATAATTCATTCATTTGTTTGGAGACATTCCAACTGTTTCCATATCCTGACTATTGAAAACAGTGCTGTAGTGAATATAAGCCTGCAGGTTTCCTTTCAAATCACTGTTTTTGTTTTCTTCTGATAGATATTTAGGAGAGGAATTGCTGAGTCATGTTGAAGCAGGGACCCACTCAATGGGCAGTATTGAAATTTAGGCACTGATGCCATTTGCTGTGTCTGAAAAACACAGAGGAAAAGAGACCTGATCAGGAAGGATACTTATACTTTGTTGCAAATTCCAGATGTGAACACTGGAGGAGTGAAGGTATCACCTAGAGAGTGTGTAGAGGGAAATTGGAATCTTTGGCTTTTAAGGGGAAAAAAAGAGAGATAAAAAGGCAAAGAACAGAGAGGAAAGAAAGACAGAAAACTTTTGGGGAGAGGATGAATGGTAGGCGGGTAAAGAGTAACTGAGGGGGGGGCGGGGCACAAGCCCCCTGGAAGAGTGAGCTGGTGGTGGCAAGGAGCCATGGTGGCTGGCAGAAGAGTAGCCAATGTGGAGAATGTGGCACTGCAGCAAGGTGACATGATGAGCTGGTACCTCGGATTTGGATGGCCACTGATTTGGAAAACTGATTTGTGCATCAGTATTTGAAAAAGTTTGAAGCACCATGAAGAAGAGCAACTCGGAACACAGGAGAGTGAGGAAGCAAAGAGAAGACGACAGAGAAAGACTAGAACTTTGCAGAGTACCTGTTTCAGGTTTGAAGGGGCAGAGGGGCACCATCTTGGACATGTGTTTGGGACTTTTAGACTAAATGGTGATGGGTCAGATAACTGCCACTTTTGGCTTTGAGGACTTTTTGTTTTCCCTGTTGAATTCCCTTGTTAATAAACCCTGCATTTTAAGTGGCAACTGCTATGCATGAGTGATGTCGATCTGTGGTTTGTTGGTCACAGGCTCTGTGGTTTGTTGGTCACAGGCTTCGGTCTCCTTTTGTCCTGATTTCAATATGGCAGATCCATTTGTAATCTTTTGAGGAACTTCACACTGTTTCCCACAGGCGCTGGACCAGTTCACATTCTCACCAACCATATAATTCATTTTCTCTTTCTTTTCATCTTTGCGAACATTTACTGTTTCTGATCTTTTTGTTGTGAGTCATTCTCACAGGTGAAGATGGTATCTCATTATGGTTTTGAACTGCATTTCTCTGACTATAAGTGATGAACATTTTTTTCATGTGCCTAGTGGCCATTTATATAAACTTATTAGAAAAATACCTATTTAGTTCTGCTGACCGGTTTAATTGGGTCATTTATTTCCTTTTGGTGGAAGTGCACAAATTCTTTGTAAATCTTTCTTATCAGTCACTTGTCAGATATAGGGTATGCAAATATTTTTTCCCATTCAGTGGAGTGTTTTTTGTTTTAGCAATGGTTTCTTTTACTACAAAGAGACTTTTTAGTTTTAAGTTATTCCATTTGTTAATGTTCTCCTTTGTCTTCCTTACTGCCTGAAATGAACACAGAAAGTTGATCCTGAAGCATGTGTCATGAAGTGTTTTATCTGTTTTTATTTTTCAATATATTTTGAATTTCAGGTCTTATATCCAAATCTTTTACCCATTTTGAATTGTTGCATATGGCATGGCTGAGTATTTTAGTTTCATTCTTTTCATGTGGCTATCCAGCTATCCCAGCATCCCTTAATTCTGACTATTGTCAGAATAGTCAGACTATTGGTTTCTGACTATTGTCAGCAATCCTTTGTGTTTCTTGACTTACAACTGCATCATTCTAATTTCTGACTCTGTCTTCACATCACTGCTTCCTCACTGTGCGTGTCTATGTATCTGTTCAGATATCTTCTTAGAAGGATACCTGTCATAGGGATATAATATCTGCCTTAATATAGTGTGACATTATACACACATCTTCAAAGATATTCTATTCAAGAAAGGTCATATACAAGGTAGCCAGAATTAAGATTTCAACAAGTGTTCCCAATGAACACAGTTCAGCCTTTGGCAGTTTAGGAAAGATGTGTACTATAAGAAAATGAAGATAATCATAAAAATGGAGTACATGAGAGCTTGGTTATAGACATTCATGGTCCAGATGTAACACCATATTAATCAATTCCAAAGGTGTCTTTCTTCAGGTAAATTGCCTACATAAACTAGAATTATCTCCATTAGCACTTTTCAGTGTGATAAGTTTTGTTTGCTCATTTTGAGGGGGGGATTAATTTTGCTCAAAATTTTCACAGATTCCCACATATCTTCTCTCACATTTATTAACCTCTACTACCATAGATATTTTATCTATGCTTTTATCTAAACTTTGTAGCCTAAATTCAATCCCATCTTGACTATACAAGTATTACTTTAGCAGCTTCCCTCCCTCCTTTCCTATTTTCACTCTCAACATAATTATTTCTATCAATATAAATAAAATATTGTTATTTTATGTATTTTAAAAGATATTTTCTCTTGAGTTCACTTTTAACTGTCAGAATCTACAAAAGTGGTTCAACAAAACTCCTTGAAAGACTTATATTCCAAGTTTTCTCCAAGTTCTCTTTTCCATACCCTCGTCTGGCTTTTACTCCACTTCTTTCAAAATGTTTCTGTCATTTTTATCAGTATTCTCACATTATTAAATTCAAATGTCAGTTCTCAATCCTCATCTTTTATTGACCAATCCATAGTATTTGGCTGCTATTTCTTTAATATATAACTAATTGTTCCTTTTAGTCTTCTTAACTTTTTAATATTTAAGAATCCCAGAGTTCAGCCAGGCATGGTGGCACATACCTGTAGGTGGCAGCCTAGGAAGCCATGGCTGGGGGCCAGGGATAGCGGTTTGAGTCCTGTCGGGGGCACGTAGCAAGGCCTAGTTCCCCAAAAATAGCTGGGCGTGGTGGCGTGCGCCTGTAATCCCAGATACCTGGGAAGCTGAGGCTGGGAATCACCTGAGTCTGTGGTACCCTGGGCAACATGAGCCTGCAGTTCCACAGGCAAAAATCCCAGAGTTCAGTTCTTGGATCTGTTTGTATATGTGTGTGTGTGTATGTGAGTGCATGCTTGCATGTGTGTGTGTACACTAATGACACCAAATTTGTGTCACCATATAGCCCTCTTTCCTCTACTTCAGACACCATAACAATCAAATTCAAAATATTTGGAGGCACAGTTAGCATTTTAAATTCACAATTCAATATATTTGGATGGATGCTCTGTTTTTTGTTTGTTTGTTGTTTTTACTGTTTTCATCTCTGATGATGGCAGCTCCAAATTTTTAGGTATTTGTGCTAAATATTTTATCATCTTCCATGATTCCTCTTCTCCTAACACCCCATATTCAATTGACAATGAAAGATAATGTTCAAAATATAAAGAAGCTTCAAATATAATTAGAATCTAGTCATTTCTCCATTTTCACTGATAAATCCACTGTCATCCTCATCTGAATTATCCTCATAAATCCACTGTGATCACTCCCCTGAATTATTACTTTATTGCTATTCTAATTGACCTGACCTATCCTTGATTTCCTATAGTATTCTCAGTACAACAGCCAGAGTAAAGTTATTACAACTTTATTCATGTAACACCTTTCTTCCACTTAAAATCTTCCAGTGCCTCTCCATTTCAGGCAGGGTAAAAGCTGGTATTTTCTAGTGGACCATAAGCCCTACAAGAACTGACCCCTTGAAATCTTGGCTCTCCTCTTGTTTCATCTGTCTTTCATTACACACCATCCTACTATCTTCTTAATGTTCATCAACATGTCAGGCTTGCCCTTACCATAGGGCTCTAAGCAATGACTTTTTCTTTGACTTAAATTATTTCTTCAGATACTTGCATTTGTAACTCCTAACTATTTCAAATCTAGCTATTACCTTCTCAACTATGTTTATCCTATCTACCATGAACCCCCTATCTAAATATTCATTGTTTTGCAATTAACAATCTTATTTATCGCAAAATTGCTTATTTGTTGTATTTACTACATAGCGCCCCTCTCTAGAATGGAAAGTTCATGAGGGCAGGAGTTCCATAAATACATTTCTAGTATCAAGAACACATATAGCAACTTCACAATGAGTATTTGTTGACTGAGTTAATGTTTGGTTTTGTTCTTAAGATTAGTTTTTCTGAAGAAAAACTTTTCTCTTTTTCTTCTAGCAGTACCAATCACTGAATCATTATTACCATAACACTAAAACCACCTTCAAAATATATACCTCATCATTAAAACTAAAGGAGAGACATATGCATTATATAAAGAAAGATAATTTAATGGCCATGGCTAGGTTACCTTCAAGTGGCTGTAAGTTGCAATGACTAATGGTCCTTCACCTTACACTGTGCCATGCAGCACAACAGGGATGGTGGCTGTTTCTTCCTTGGAGTGCTCTAGACTCTACCAAGCTTTTTAGGTCAGATTATGAGAGTAGTTTTTAACAATAGAATAGGATGGACATTTTGTTTGCCTCTCCCAGGCTGAGTTCTTATATTTCCCTTGTAATTTTGTCCTCTTCTATTATCCTCTAGTCAGGTGAGATTATAGTTAAAGGATATAGAGACCTTAAAATATGGTAGTCATGAAGCCGGGCATGGTGACTCGTGCCTGTAAACTTCAGCCTATGAAGCGGCTGGAGCTAGGGATTGTGGTTACAGTCCCACTTGGGGCAACATAGCGAGACCTAGTCCCAAAAACAATAGCTGGGTGTGGTAACATGCACCTAATCCCAGCTACCTGGGAAGCTGAGGCTAGGGATCGCTTGCTTGAGTCCGTGGTACCCCAGGCAACATGACCCGCGGTTCCATGGGCAAATAGCAAAACCTAGTCTCAAAAAAAAAACTATGGTAGTCATGACATGGAAGGGGACTGAGTCAACAAAAAAATGGGAAACCACTCCTATGTAGATGATAGAGAAACAAAACAGAGGGTCAGATAAAATCAAATCAATAACAACCCCTAGAAATCTCACTGTAGAACTGAGGTTACCAGAGGAGGAGGTAGTGGGAGAGAACAAAGTGAGGAGGGAGCACAAAAGACTGTGGTGGAGGATAATGGGTACCTTGGTGGTAGGTATGGTGTGGTATCATGTAGCTGAGGAATATGGTCTTGTACCTTTAAAACATATACAATGTTGTAAACCAATGTGACATCAATTAAAAACATAGCTAAAATAAGGAAGATTATTCCCTAAACTCTTTATTTGGGATGAATACCATGAATGAGGACTGAAATCTTACCTTAATTCACCAATCATTGGGGTCAATTTTTATGATAGTCTATGATCACCAACAGAGCCAGGTCCTATCACTGTATCAAAGGCAGGATGAATCTTTAATAGCAAAGCTATGCAAAATAACATATTTAGATATCAAACTTTAAATCTTTGGCAAAGAGAAATTGTCATATTTAAAAAGTGTTCTTTAAAATACTCCAATACATTAATGCTTCTACTTTGAATAAATAGGTTGCTGCTTTCTGAACCTAAGATATGAACCTCTGGCCTAAGTTAGGATTCTTCTTTGAATTCAATAGCAGTGTCAAAAGGAAAGCAAGTTGGCTGTTTGTGCTTGGCACCACCTGGCTGCAGTTACATCGCTCAGCACTAAACACACTGGCTGTGTCAGAGTTGAGTACTGTCATTCTGATGAAGTGGGGAGTGTGTGCCCTGGTAGGAAGCCTTTTAAATTGAATGACAAGGTTTTTCTTATTTGTTACATCCCCAGGCCATTGTCAAATCATATAATGCCAGCCCAGGAAAGTAATTACAGAACTGTTGTGAGGCTGTTAGCAGCTGCTTTTCATTTATCCCCATTGTGACTGGGATGTGGTGGAAAAAAATTGGGATGACTAAGAACCACAACATAAACGCCACCCAATCTGCCGGTCAGTTGCATGCGACACTTACTTTCAGCCAAAGGGAAAAGAGCAGGCTCCTAAAATGTTACATGTAGGTCCTGAATATAATAAAGAATCTATGGCTAACCATTAGAGGCTGAGTTGTGAGAACAGATGGTTTTCATTTATTAAATCATTACCAAAATTATGAAATCATAAAGTCTAATTTCTAAAACAAAATCTTGTGTTGATACCTATCATTGAACACCTCTTTCCTGTAGCTTTTTCTTTTCTTTTGAAAACTTTCCTTATTATTTGTGCAAGGCTCACAATTAACTTTGATAACATGTCACTCAAAATTCCCAATAATAAATGCAGATTCTCATAAAAAAGTAACTATAAGGAAATATGAAGTGGAAGTAAACATTATCAAAAGGAATTTTATCTCACCACCTTAGCTTTATGTGGCCTTTCTAGTAAGAGCCTTATAAACTGGCCCGTGCTTATTTGGAAGGTTAATGTACTTCTAAAATTTTACTGAGTGAAAGATGATATACAGCATTGGAAAGGCTGGTGATTTAGAGTAGAATATGTATTGTTTTAAAGTTATAACTGTTTTAAGTTTAATGGAAACTTCTTAAGATTCCTAACACAACTGAATGTTGTGTTTCCAATCAGGTGACAATCTAATCAGGATGAACCTTAAGTGATTATTCATTATTCATTTTCTTTGAATGAAATTGTTTAACTTACAAGTAGCTATGCTAGCAAGTTATCAGGTTCACATATAACCCTTTCTTATTCTGAAAGTCATTGCTTTACTGCCTTATTGGTTACTGACATACAATAAATATATTTATTTTTTCTGTTTTCTATAGATGGCAGAGTGCTGTTGCTCCCTTAACTCAAGGCACAGTTCCTTTGACTGAAAATGTGTAACTACCTTTCATGAGATAATTTCTTTCTAAATGATGAAAGTGGCCAGAGACTTAATCCAACAATATTCCAAATGAAAATAATTAGAATTTGTGATAAAGATAAGAATGAGATTTGAAACCTGTCAGTACATATCACTAAGTAGAAATAAATTATGGCTTGTCAAAAATGACAGATTTCAACAAGGTGCTTCCTTTTCACTTCGAGTAAGACCTTTTTCCACCCAGCAATTAACTTTATTCCCATTAATATTCAGTAGCATTGACAAGGCTGACAGAGTAAAACTGGGTTTTATAAAACTAAAGACAGATTGATAGAGAATCATTACTTTGTCTAATAATTTCATCGTTGTATGTTAGAGCTTAATAAATAAAGAACAAAGCTGTTGACTGTAGCATTGATTTGTTGTGCCAGGTAAAGGACTCAAATTTTCTGTGTACACTTATTTTTGTGATTCATAAATTTATTTTTGAAAATAAACAGTAATTTTGCCTAAAGGGTGGTAGAGGTGAGACAATAACACATTTATACCATAGCATAATACGGTTGGTACTAGCATAGTTTTCGCAGGGTTTTCTTCAGAATCTGCAAATAATAATTATAAGATAGAATCAAAACAAATAAAATGTGTAACTGCACTTAAACGACCACTTTGATTATGGATTGAGATAGCCTAAGTAAAATTATTCGCTTATTGTATGGTAGAAAAGAGCAAAGAATTAACAAGGGAACATAAAAATGAAACATTTTTGTCTTCCTTCATGATATAAAAAGTTAGAAATAAAATAGAGCAGGTTTCACAAAACTTCAAGATGTGTCAAAGATGATGTTGCTTGGAGACATAACATCTGTTCTGTTTTTGTATTTGTCATATTTCCTAAAAAAATTAAAAATGAAACACTGTGCTTTTCCAAGCTTATGGACACAGATTTTTTTTTTTTTTTCATACAGGACACTTTGGCTGAGTTCAGCTTTGCTTTCTCTTCTAGAACTGTGAGAAAAAATTCTCACTGTTGGTGAGAAAGATGTGATATATGCTAACAAAATCATCTTGCATTTTTCCTCTAGAAGTTTTCTAAGTTGTTCTTTCCCTCTGCCATGACAGTTGACTTCTCACAGGTGAAAGTCTGTCATTTTTCCTAAAGAGTTCTTTTTTCCTTTAACATTATATAGCTCAGCAAATTTTTTGCCAGGGGCTATATTAGTGAGTTATGGATGTATTACTGACATGGAATTTTGCCACTTGTATTTATTTTCTGTGCTGTGACAACCTACTGTTCTGTGGTAGAAATGACACAATTTTAGTCCTCATCAAATTCATATTTTCTGCAAAAGTCTAATTTTTCATAAGTGAAAATTCATGTAGTGAAAATGGAATCATTTCACGCAGTTCTTACTTTGGCCCTAAGCACATGCACTGAACAGCTAGCTCTACTCTTTATTTCTTCATTTTTATCAGTACCAAAGTCTGCAGATGGATAAGCCACACCTGAATACCCAGAGTAGAGTGTTTGTAATTCGCTTGTAACAACATAACTTAAGATTTCACTTCTCTAGTTTCAATTTCTCCCTTTTGGTTTCCTCTCTGGGGTCCCAGGACATCCTTCAATCTTTCCTATTAGCTCTTTCTTTTCTCTTCTCTTTAGAGCAGCCTGTTTCTTTGATTTCAGCTTTATTTAGCTTCTTTTTAATCTCTTTCAAATTATTAATACTAATATTTTACTTCAGCTGTTGTATTATTTTCCTTTGACTACACTATTTTCTGATCTATTAATGACGTTACTGTTCCTTCACTAGTGAAGACATCTTAGAAAGCACAGTAGGAATTTGAAGAGCTGTAGTCATCCATTAATCACATGTTTATTAAGAGTGTGCTATATGCAAGGCACTGTATTGCAGGAGAGCACAAAGATGCTTTATGTAACATCACAGTCCTCAAGGATAGTTAATGTGCACATAGCACCAACTATATGTCAGACATTGATCTATATGCTTTACAAATATGAACAATGTATTAGCTTACTGGCCTCTCTCAATATTTCCTATGGCTAGCTAAGTAGGTTTTGTTATTATTCAGGTATGGTAAGGACAATGATCAGGATATGACAGTCACTGAAAGACAGTTACTCATAGTTCCCATGGAGTAAAGACATTCCAAGTTACACAGGGTCTCACAAAGAAGCACCAACAGCAACCAGGAGAAAGAGAGTGGAACAAAATGCTGGAAAAAGCCTTCAATGTGGATTCCATTGGAAAGATTAAGTAAAGCAGAATAAAAATACTTAAGATTGACTAGTTAGAATGATTTCAGGGAAGCAGGGGTTGGGATCCTGGAGTGTTGATCCTAAGTAACCTGGTGCCTGGTGCTAGAGAAACTGAGGCAGAGAACTACCTAGAGCCCTTGAGTCTAAGAGCCTGATAGAAGTGGGTCAGCATGCAGGCTTTGCATTGGTGGTTTGCATATGAAAGATATGTTCACAATAGAGTCACTAACAATCTCTGAAAGGTGACTGTGCCTGGAAAGGGTAGATAAATTTTCAGTGTTAGTAAGGTCCTAGATGGAAAGCATTGGAACTTTTAAAAAGATACGCTTAAAAGTTATGCTTAATATACCTTACAGATAGTGTACCATTATATTATATTCAAAGTCACACAGCTAGTAAGTGATTGAGTTCAGCTATACACCCAGTAGGGTCTCCATAGCTCACTTCAATTGCATGCCATCCATGATACTCGTTAAGGAATTTGAATTTTTGTAGGGGGAATACACACACACACACACACACACACACACACACACACACACATGCAATATGTTTGTGATACCAAATAAGAACTGTGAGAGAAATTAAAAGGGGCTTCAGAATTCTGAAAGAAAAGACATCAATCAGATTAGAGCTTCAATGAAAGTTCAATAAAGAAGTCACAACTGTATGTGTGTTTGAAGGATGGCAGATTCCCACAGAAATGAAGAGTTCATTCCAGTAAAATGGAAGTGCTTAAACAAAAATGAATATGTTTAGGGAGCTGCAAACCACAATGTGGCATAAGAAAAGTTTCTGTATAGGGCATGGATGGAAATGATACTGGGAAATTTATTTAAGCATGAAGAAAATAATGAATAAAAGGATAAGGAATTTGGACTTAATTTAGGGAAAACACGACAAACAGTAAGAGTATAATATTTATATATGTAAAATTTGAAATGTGGATAGAAACAACATATGTGTAACTTTTTCTACTTTTGTAAATAAAATATATAGTGTATGTTTATATATAAATTTTCAATATTTTTCAATTTATATATGTAGGATATATAAATTGAAGTCTGAGCATGAGAGTTTATAAGTTCACACTTGCATTTCTAGTTAAACTGGTTCTGTAGAAGAACTGGTAGAAAGAGAAACAGAAGGTGAAGACATCAATAATTGAAATAACTCAAGTGATACTTAAGGATGATAATATCAGAGAGTAGTAGGGGATTTATCCCAAGACTATCAAAGAGATAGAACTGAAAGCACCTTGTTACCTATTTCAACAGTTCAAACTATGTCATGGGGGAATGGCTAAAGAAACTGAGAGTGTTACTATGCAGAAGAGAAAACCGAAGGGACAGATTCTCTTGATGCTGCATCAAGCCAGACTTCTGAGACTGTTCTGGGTTGGAAACTAGGAGGATGAGGATGTGGACAGAGATTAGAAATATTTGTACTTAGGTTTATTCGGTAGCACCAAGGGGGCTCAGTTTCACCATGACTTAGCACAGTACTGTCAGGAAAATAAAAGAGTAATTTATAATAAAATATTATGTATTTCAATATGTAGATGCTTAAGTTAGATTATCCCAGAAGACTTGGTGATAAAGATAGATGATAATGAATAGATTTGGAGTTAAAAAACATTAAAATCAGAAACTGTTCAGTACATTTAGAAGATGAAGAATAGAACTATAGATGGTCAGTAAGGTCAGTAAGTCCAAACAGACCAGACTTGTCTATAAAAAAAAGGGAAATAATCTTAAATGAAATAAGGATAACATGCCAAGACAAATTACAGACTTTGGAAACAGAGAAAATGATGAAGTATGATATTAGCAGAAATGAGCTGGGCCTTATTTATAAGTGTAATGTCAAAATAATTCCCAATGTTATGACGGGATAGTGACAAAATAGCTTTGAAAACATATCTCCTGCTTTGAATTCCTCCACATGTTTAGGCTCACAATCAGTCTCTGGCACTTAGAAAGACCCAGGAGACCATATCCTTTGACAAGCCACAGGGAGAGAGGTTATACTGCAAAAAGAAGCAGTAATGAAAGAAACCACAGAAAAACTGTGACAGAAACAGAATCTCTGTGTCTATATTGGCAAAACAGAAAACTTCCAAAATAAATAAAAATTGCAATATGTAACTTTTATAATCTAGATTGCTTACCACTGCAGTTTTCAAGAAGAATTTAAACATGTAATGGCAATAATATCAAGTCTAAAAAACAATCTCAATTCTTAAAATTTAATGTGATCCCTGTATTTTATCTTTACTAATTTATTTTGCTTAAAGAGTCTGACGTTCCCTTTGTTATATGTCTGCATGTGGCACCTATCTGTGCCAATTAACAGGGCATGTAATATTGATGACTCAGTCATAATGAGTGGCACTGTTTTGTTGATGTGACGTTCTGACATGATGACCAATGCTCTGAAAACACTGAATATTCCATTGATTTAAACAGAATTGCATTCCTGCAAATTTTATTTTCCATCTTAACTATAAAAAAGAAACCTTGCTGTAATTTGATAATTTATTTTCAAGACTCCTAAATAATTGTAAACATTTCCCCTTACATAAATGTTGATGAGATGTTTGAACGTTATGTACTATAGTCCTCTATTGTGCAACACTGATACATGCATAGTGAAACATCTAGCATTTCTGCCCATTAAATAATAGCACCACCCTTTAAATGCTATAAAAATAATCATATTATTAAAAAATCCTCCCTGTAGAAAAACTGCAGTTTTAAGTAATAAAGTTTACATGTAAGATCCTTGCCATAATACTTATGCCAAAAAGTCTAAGCAGAGAAACGGTACGTAGAATTCAAGTTCTGAATAAATCACTGCACTAAATCAAAGTGGAAAAGTCCAAAGTTTATGGACACAAAACAGGTAGAGGACTATGTGAACTGAATCAAGAGAAAGACAATAGGACAGTCTATTTGGTCTGTTGTCCTGGCACCATTATTGAAAGAATATTTTTACCCATTGAATTGCCTTTTGCTACTTTGTCAAAAATCAACTGGCTATAAACACGAGAGTTTATTTCTGGACTAGCAACTCCTTTCCTTCAGTACAATCATCTTTGATGAGATATTTATTTTCAATAAATATATTCTAAATAGAGCAAGTTAACAGATGTATCATAGCAAATTAAAAAGTTGCACATTCTTGGGTTTCCCCTTGCCAGTTACATTTTTGGCTTTGTCCTTTGTGGGTGATAGAATAATTTCCAGTCTTTACAAATAACAACAACAAAAATAATCATAAATTTTATTTCATATGTACTAAGGAAATTATATGTATCAACAGGGGCTAGTCAGGAAACAGAAACAACCTGAGTAGTTAAAGAGAATTTAATGCAGAATATTGAGAGATGAGAGAGAGCTGAGAAACCAAACAGGGGACAGAGGAACAAGAGCAGGAAGCTACCTCCACCCATGACTGAAGTGATAAAGGGCAAAGACAGTATTCCCAGTGCAAGTGGAACTGAAACCATATCTGGAATAGCTGCTAAAAGCTAGATTTATATAGTTTCTGGCAAGGAGGCAATGTGGGGATACCCTGGCATAGTTCTCCCCACAACCAACTTTACAAATACATTCTGAAGTCAGCTAAGCATAGGAACCACAACTATGGATATTAAAGTCTCTAAATACAGAGAAGGAACCTAGAGGGCAAGGACTATGAGAGGCCCAAAAGGACCAGGATGCACACATTATACCATTAACCTCTCTGGTGGGGAAAGTGAAAGAGAGCAGGAGAGGAGCTGGTAGTGAAGAAAGGAACTTGTAATGGGTGTGGTCATTTACATTTTGGTAGAAGACATGAAATAAATAATGAGTAAATGATGTTTTATTTTATAAGTTTTTTAAAATAAAAAACCTTAAGTTTTTTTTATTCTTTTGCAGGAAAATAACATATTTTGCATTATATAGACTAGGTTTATCAATGCCTCCATAGATTTACTTTTAGATGTACACCTGAGACAGGGACTCTCAGTATATCACAATTTGCAGTGGTTTGAATGCAACACTTACAGACACATGTTTTAACCAATAGAAACATGATAAAACATCACAAAATGTGATGCCTATTGGAATCAATTATGTAAATTGTGAAACATAAGCTATACTCCCAATGTTCTGTGAGACTGTAAAATTCAAGCCTGTTTAACAAGACACTTTCAATATAATGAAAAATTTCCTGATTCAATGGAATATTGATTACAATGAGATCAAATATTGCTTCTCAAACTATTTGGTTGAGATCACACCTCAGCTTCTGATGGACGTGCTGAATCCAACAGAATCAGGTTGGAAAGGGGAGAGGAGAGAATATGGTGCAGGAGACCATGGCAGGATAGAAAAGGAAATGCTAGGGTCTCTGGGAAATGGCAGCTGGTTCTTATTCACTGAAGACAGGGACTGACTCTTGTCTGTTGTTCAAAACCACTAAGAGTATATTATTACCCTTCATCTGATCTTGACAAGAGAATTTTTTGTCATTAAAAAAAAAGGCAAACTGATTAAACTGCATCTGGGTTAACTTTCCTAAATAGCAAATTGGCAGACAGCCTGGAAACAATGTAAATTTTGCTTCATTAAAATTACAATCACAGCTGATATTTTTCTACCTAGTTGGCTACTGAGAAATAAAATTTCAATGATGGTATGGTTCATAAAAGACAACATACATAAACTTACACAGCAATTCTTATAGATGACACGCATAAGAAGATAGGCCACAGCAAGCGCTGGTCCTCTTCAGAGTTCCCTCCTACTCAAATTCTATTCTAGAAAAAGGTCAGGTGTTGGTTTACAAGAATGTACACCTGAAATCTATATAATGTTATAAACCAATTGACTTCAATTTAAAAAGTTATATAATATGATGAAAATAAAACTATACCTCTGCACCCAAGTACAGAAATTAGTAGTTATTCATGAAGTCATATAGAGGGGGAAAGTTCTTCAACAGGATTCAAGGAAGTGAAAATAAGGAAAAAATAAATGTTCAGTAACATAGCATATGTGAGTGATGGAGATTTTTCTCTATACTGAAACTTGCCCCATTTACTCGCAATCCTCTTGCCTTCTATTTATATGCAATATTCTAAGTGATGCCTATTATGACATTCCCTCTTGCTCTTCTTAAAATGACCACAAGTCATTGCCCCAGATGAACACCCAAAAGTAAGATTAGAGTGATACTGATAAACCTAGTACATAATGCAAAGTCAAGAAGCAGAATAGCTCATCTCAGTCTCAAATGTGTTGACTATTTTCCTGCAAATAAATAAGTAAATGTAAGGGTCTGTTGTCTCATATTATCTACCAAAATATAAATAACCACAATCATGCCAAGCTCCTTTCTTTACCACCAGCCCCTCTTTTGCTCTCTCCCACTTTCCCTCCCAGAGTAGGTGACGGCATAACACATACTTCCTGTGGCAAATGGCACCCTCTCATAATTCCTTTCTATGTCCATTCTCTGTACTAAGAGGCTATAATCTCCATAGCTGTCATTTTCATACTAATCTGATCAGACTGAATTTTGAAGAAACAACATTGGCAAGGATATGGAGGAAAAAGAACCCCTCACACTACTGGTCGAATGAAGATTGCTCCAGGTCCTGTAGAAAACAATATGGTGTTTCTCAAAATATTGAAAATAGAGCTACTATGTGACCCAGACATTTTCTTAGGTAGCTACTCAAAGAATACAAAAAAAAAAAAAACAAGCATTGTTTACTGCAATATTATTTATAATAGTCAAGTAATGGAAACACCTAAATACCCAAGGGCAGATGAGTGGATCCAGAAGATGTGGCATCTATAAACAATAGAAAACTCCTCAACCATCAAAAAAAGAAAAAAACTCTGGCCACTTGTGACAATATAGATAGAACTGGAGGCATTTATGCTAAGCAAATTAGTAGAAGAATTTGAAAGACAAACACTGAATAGTACCACTTACAGGTGAAATATAGTGAAGCAAAACAAAGGATCAGGTAAATCCAAACTAACAGCAAATCCTAGGAATCAGAATACAGAAAGAAGCTCCTAGAAAAAAAGAGGAGAGCACAGTGGGGGGGGGGAACACAGTAAACAACAGGATGGACTGTGGGTGCTTTGTTTGTGGGTATGATGTAGTAGCAACAGCTGAAGGGGGATGTGTTATACCTCTGCAACATAAATAAGGATTAATGTAACCAATGCAACCTCAATAATACAAAAATGAAAACCAGCACCTGAGTGCCCAAGATTCAGAATCCTGTAATTTGTTCTCCAAAACATAATATCAAAGTTTTGTTTTGAAGAAACTGTTTCTTCAAAAATAGAAAAATAGAGACTGCAGAATATGCTAAACTTTTAGCCAAGAGAATAGGAAACCAAAGAGAAACGCCAGGAATACTTCCAAGAGACAGAGGCTGCCCTCTATGAGAGCTTCTATCCTCTGTGTTCAGGCAAAAATTAGAATTTTTTTTGGGGGGGGACAAAAAATTATAATTTCTCAGAGTAACAAATGAATAAGATCAGATGTTTTGAAAAAGAAAAAAAATGGGTTAATTCTAGATAAAGTCAGGAGTAGAAATTATTTTTTTTTTGGAAGCATAGATACCATTTGTAGTATGCATAAGAGACAACTGGTTTTCTGTAAACTTCTACAGATTAATGAGAAAATGGCAATGACTAAACATAACTTCAAAGAGGAAGAAAAGAAAATGACTAATAAACATGTGGAAAGATACTTCATTATTAGCCAAAGAAATGGCTAATAAAACATAATATACAGCATGTTATACCCTTTGGACTGCCAAAAAAGGAAATTTCATTTCATAATGCCCAAATGTTGTGTAAACAAATTCAAGTGGTCACACATCTCACCAGTCAGCCTTAGCATTTCTTTGAGAGTACTCCAGGGGGCAGGAACATGTACTGAGCATCACAACAATCTGGAAGACACCAACTCCAGATTCTGGGAAAGGGACTTAGATCCTGGATTATGATGCATTATTCTGCAAGATAAGGAAATGTTAACTTCTTACCTTGAAATTGGTCAAAAACAGGCAGAAGCCTCCAACCAACAAGCCACAGGAATAAAGTAGCACTTTTAAATGTGGCTGCCACCCAGGTTCCTTCAGGTTTGTGCCACCCATTCATAGATAGCAGTTGCCAGTCAAAATGCAATTTAATAATAGTTTTATTTACGCAGGATTTAACAGGGAGAATAAAAAGTCCTTAAAGCCACAAGTGGCCAGTTACCTTACCCCAGTCACCATTTTCAGTGCCACAGGTCCCAAAGACCCATGTCCATGATGGTTCCCCTTTATCCCTCCAAACCTGACACCCAGGCACTCTGCAAAGCCCAGTCTTTCTCCTGCATCTTCTCTTTGCTTCTTCTCCAGTGTTTGAGTTGCTCCGCTTCTCCAAGGTGCTTCAAACTTCTTCAACAAAATGCTGATTCCAAATCAGCTTTCCAAATCTCTGCCTATCTCCAGGTACCAGCTCACTATGCGGTATGCGGTGACACACTCTCCACACCAGCCACTCTTCTGCCACCCACCATGGCTCCTTGCCACCACCAGCTTACTCTTCTAGGGTGCTTTTGCCCAGCCTGGTCACTCAGGCTACCAGCCTGCCAATCTCCTGTCTCTCCTCTCCCCAAAAGTCTCTCACTCTGTCTCTGCTCCTTTCCTTTTTATCTCTCTCTCTCTCTTTTTTCCTCTAAAAGCCAAAGTCTCCGATTTCCCTCTAGGTAATATATTTTTTCTTCCACACCTGGAAATTTCAACAAATTAAACGTACCCTTATCCTGTTTACGCCATCATTTACCTCTGTGTTTTTCAGACACAGTGAATGGCATCAATGCCTAAAATTTAAAACTGCCCATATCGGGGTTTTGACTTCAATCCTGCCCATATTGGGAGCCGAGCTTCAACCCAAGGGTCTTAGAGGCAAGATTCAATAGTAATAGGATGTACAGTTCTTTGTTCTGATTCTAAACTGCTAGTCTGGTGTTCATCTTTGGGAAGAATTCAAGTACCTTTCTTGTGAGTCAGGAAATTGAAGCCTGACATTAGTAGGGAATTCCCCCCAATTCACCAGAGCTATTTCTCCCACTTGAGAAACACCCTTCAATTGCGAAAATGGGATACGAAGTGGGGTTCATCTAGGGACTGACAAGGATTGGCAGCTCTAAACACCAGGCCAATGGGGCACTTTCCTTGCAACTTTGAAAAGTTCAGCTCTCTCTATGGGAAGTCAGCCCACAGAGTATCACTCTTGAGTAAGTTAACCATTACCTCCCAGCAGATTAGTGAGGATACCAGGGAATTAACAGTATCCTCTATCAACAAGTTTTTACATTTTACAACTGTTGGGGATGGGGGGGGGTGTAAGAGATCTACACCCTGTTCACAAACAATATTGCAAGACAAGATTGCAAGACCTCAAAAAGGCTACAAGTTTCCCCAGTCTCTCCAAATATCCCTATAATAGTTATCCTCACCTGAATGAAACTGTTTATGATACTGGATTCCCTGTGCAAGACTGGGAAGGAAGAACTTCAAAAATGACAAATGAGTCATCCACCAGTCCAATGGGAAAGGGAACAATGGAAAATTGTGATGATTTAAAGAAAATAAAAAAATATCTTTCTTGCAGAAAAATATAATTTACAATTATATAAGTATAAAAATATAAATATATAAATTTACATCCAGGTAAATTTTATTTATCTTATAAGATATCATATCATATCCCAGGTGAATATGATTTTAAATTTCTTCTATGATCTATTTGGTCATGTTTCATAGTGGCTGTGAGCATTTAAAGTGAAATCAATCTGGTTTCAAATCACTGTATGATAAATGCCCAAAGTATGATTTTTTTAAAATCTTTCTAAGCTGTACTGTCTACAAGGATAAAATACAGGTTGTTATACATCAATAAGATTAATGAGACAATGTTTATAAAGCACTCAGCACAGAGTTCTCAATCATACTTTAAAGGTAATATTCATATTACAGGAAAGAGGAAACAATGGAAAAAAAAAGATCAGTGATTATCTGATCCCCCTAGCATAAGTGCTATTGTTTTGAATCATTTCCTTTTGAGGTAGCTTGCTAACTTTGGGGAACTGTTTTGTTGCAGTTGTGCCAGCTTCATGAGGAGAGAGAATAATAACATAGTCAATGATAAAAAAAAAAATAACTGAACTGATGAATTAATCAGTAATTTGGATTTAATATAGGTGTTTCCCCTAGTTGTCTGGTAATAAAAACTAGGAATCCTCAATCAGGCAAGAGTGTGGTGTTGAAATGTTTTTATAAAATTTTCAATAAATAATGAAGAATTTAATTTTAAGTTGTCTACTCTATTAATTCAAAATATTTACAATTATGAGAACAACACCAAATATATGAAGAATATTTGCCTCATTTTAAAGCACCCCATTTAAATGTTTAAATCTTTAAACATTTCATTATTATGCCTAAAACATGTATGTAAAAGTAAGTTTTTAAAAATGTACTCAGTACAAAAATACAGGTCACATATTTTGAAAAGCCAGTTCTCTTTCAAGTCTCTTTATTAAAATGGCAATATGTGTGCGGAATTGCTAGCTTACTCAAAAATTCTTGAAAACTGTACTTTTTTCTCCAAAGATTTCTTCATATTCTCTCAAATCCCAATGACATTATTGTTTTAGGAAAAGGCAGATCATTGCTTTACATAGGCTCATATTGTATTTTCTTAGGTACCATTCAATTCCTTTCTGTCCTTAGCATGAGAATGACTCCAAAGTAGCTCAGGTCGTCTATCTTCCAACTGAGTTCTTACTTAGGTGATGTGGACTAGAAAAAACTGACTAATTTTCAAACACATAAACTGAATCTAGGGGGATTAAAATAATCTCTAGAACGCACACTGGTCCTCAGATGGGAACATAGGATTGTAGATGACCCATCTCTTACCACCCTTTGTCTTCCCACCCTGATTGAATCTTTCACCAGAGACTATCCTCTTGCTAAAGGATATCTTTGCATTCAGTGAAATTCATTTTCCTCCCCTTTCTTAAAGTAAGTTGATAATATCATAGGCAAAACTGACATCCCAATCACCCTCGACCCATAAATTAGTTCCTCTCCTGCTTAATTTATTAAATATTTTACCTGTATTTAGCAGCTTTAATGTACAATTATTAGGGGAAAGAGTGCAAATTAAAATTTGGTTTCGATCATTGAAACCTGATTGAATAAAAAACTAAAGTTTTATATATTAGAGGAAGCATATTAGAACTTGTTCTTCAGAATATATCCAAGTAAGAGTTGAAATAAGAATATATAAACAGGTTTATTTCAAAAATATAGGGAAAATATAAAATATGTGTAGAGTAAAAAAATATAAATCAGTAAGGTAAGTAGTGGTTTTGTAAGCAATATACAATGAACAATAATTACTTTTATAATTTGAATAATGATGAAAGCTAAAATAAACAATGAATTCATCTTTTGAATCCTTTCTTATTTAAGATAAAGAACAAATGTCTACTTCTATCCTCCCTCCTACTGCCCTTTATCATCTTTATTAATAAAAAAGGAGTGTTCAGACTCACCTACTTGATACTAAAATATAATTTTGAACATTTGGTACTTCTTTTAAAAATCATTTTGACATTTACTTTGTATGTTATAATTATAAAATAATATTTTTGAGCACTGTATGTTTAACTTATAACTATTCTCATCACTAATTCTGGTATCCGATGACTACTTTATTCTTGGTGCTCAGTTCTGACCCCTTTCTCAGCTTTTATGTATTTTCTTTTGAGATACTTTTTAAGGAAAATTATTTGAAATGATACTTTCCCTTTTTCCTAAATCTCTGGCATATGTATTAATTTTACGTACTATCATATGAGCCACATAATCAGTGCTTTTTTAAACAGGCATTTTACTATAATGAAAGGTCCTTTGAAGCTGTCATTCATACACTAGGTATGTAAATTATCTCCTCAGATACTGAAAAGATTACTTTGTCTTGAAAGTTCTAGATTTTTCCAGGGATGTTTAATAGCTGAATAAATAAATAAGTACGTTACAATGAATCAAAAAAGAAACAGAACCAGTCTGGTGATAGCCTGTAAATGATGATGCAGATGGGAAAAGGTAGACCTAGATCCATTTCTAATAAGTCTTTCTAAAATCCTTCATTTAAAACAAAATTGTTTTGAAAAACTTATGAAAAATTCAGAATATACAGGAAACTGAAGATAGCAAAGAAGTTTATCTACCTACCAGGACCATTGACTACATACATGGAAAAACTATTTATGCAGCTTTTCTAAAAGTTAGCTGTGCTGATGTGATTCTTGGTTAGAAACATTTTTATTATTTTAAGCAAGCAAGTTAAACATAAAATTTCCATAGAATTTGACTTTTCTGCTGTATGAAAATATAGACTATACCATTCTTGGAAAACATAAACTATATTATTTTGGGATGAAATCTGCAGCTTTCTGAAAACTCTCACTTAGAAAGATGATATAGCCTGTATTTTCCAGGACATCCAGTCTTTCAAATACAGATCTCTGTCCAGATATGTCTATGTGGGCATCTTCTTCTTTCTCTCTAATAAACCTGCCTTATTGAAGAGTGAAAAAAATTAAATTAAATTTTCAGAACGCCTTATCTAGTAATTTACATAATGTTGCCAGTATAATCAGTTTGGTCAGGTACTTTAGGTCTAGATAGATTCCAGATGGGTCAATTATGTAGTCAGTATGTCTACACTACAACTTAATTTATTGCTACTTTCTTCTTTATAAACACAACCATGGGCAAAAGACATAGAAAAAATGTTTTTAAATATAGATAAAGAAATAGAATGACTGAAAAGTTCATTTGCCCAATCACTTACGTAAACTTCCAGGAGAGATAAGTCTAACTATGAGGACATATTGAACTCATATAGTGTTCTTTTTACAAAGAACTTCAAAATAATGAATAATATAGAAAATGTTAGACATTATATCAACTCACATGATGAGGTCATTGTAAAATTTATTAAAATTGGGGGTTTTAATCTTATGAAAATAATGCTTAAGTTTTGTTTTGGAGTGACCCAAATAATTACTATTTTAAAATATGTTATCACTTTGTCTATTCCCTTAGAAGTCATGTGAGAGACTAATGTTCTTTTCATAAGAAGAGTTAAGAGTAGGAGACAAAAAAGAGGTGAGGAATATATCAAAGTCTATCTAAAAAGAGGGACTTAAAAGGTAATATTTTCTTAGCATAAGGTGCCAGTACTCAAGCTGGTATTTTGGAGCCAACCAAGAAAACAGCCAACAAATGTAGTCTGAATACCTCCTTTCCTCCTGAGAAGTGTAAAAGGATGCCATGTGGGCTCCTCCAGCATTGGAGAAACTCCAGAGAAATATCTCACCAAGGTTTCATGGCAGATAGGGGGCCAAATGCATCCTAGATAATATTCTTGTAGTGTGTGAAGAAGGTGTTAAAGAGCCAAAGAAAAGTCATTTTCAGGTTTCTCTGAGCCAGATTTAAAAAAAAAATCACGCAGAAAGACAAAAAGTCAAACCTGACAGAGATTCCAGATGAATTTTTGTGTTGTAGTCTATCCAAGCTGTGCCCACATCATTCCACTTCCTAATGGAGATAAAGCTGTGTTATGCTAACTTCTCATGACCTGTGGAAAGTAACACATCAGAAATAGAAGGGAAAAGGAGGCTGGGAAGGAGCTAGTAACACATCTGAGAAAAAAAACAAAGAAGGGGTTCAACTTGAGTAGCAAAGCTGTTTAACATACATTGGACTTTCAACTCCCACAGTGGTATACTAGAACTCGTGAGAAGGTCTTGTAGAGCTTTAAATGTGTGTAAGATAAAGAGCCTTGGAAAATTCCCCACTGAGAAAACAGAGGGTACAAAGCAAAGGTTTGCTGGCACTGACCACCAATATACACTTCCATTGCAGCCCTTAGACCGCTTTTAAAACAGGGAAGGAGAAAAACTGAGGCGAGAAAAAAGGAAAAAATTCTTTGGATAGCACAAAAGACTCCAAACCATTCCAATCTTAGAGTGTTATGATGTTAAAATATGAGGCACATTATCAGGAGATGAAAGTTCAAAGAGGCCTCAGCTTTGTGTTGGATAAACAGGAACATATGCCCAGCCTCAGAAATATTTCAAATGTGTTGTGAAACTTCGCTCAGTTAGGAGAGAAATGTTAGAGTTCAACTGTGAAAAATTCAATTGCATATTTGAAAAAAGCAGGTGCTGGGAAAGACCACAAACTTTCTAAGCATGTCAGCACCATGCACCACAATAGCAAACAGAAATGAAAATGTTATTAAGGCTCACAAAGGTTTTCCGAGTGATGTATCAAATGAGCCTAAGCAGCATTCACATGTCATTGTGGAAATGTGCCTTTGTGAGGGAAAAAAGCAAAAAGAAGAAATTAACAGCCTGGAAATATTTTATAGTTAGCCTTTGTGATATATATAAAAAGTTGAGGGAAATTTGGGCAGAAGTCATTACATCCCAGTAGTGAGAGATCTGTGTTCCAGAAGGTTAATTGAAAGAAAGAAAAACTATTTTACCCACGAAAACTAAGATTAAAGTTAGCTCACCAGAGATGTCCTCTTCTGAAGAGAATTTATTTGTTGATTTATAACGGTGGAGGAGAATATATATGACTTAACAAAACATTTTTTTCATCTTGTTACTGAAGAGATATCTCATGTAGTTACTCTGTTCACCTTTTAGGTGCCTTCTATGTCTACTTCTTTTGTATCCACTGAGCACAGCATTCTATGAATAGCCAACTAATACTGACTGAGCAGCAACCCAGTTCTGACAACAAAAGGAAAGTCAAGCTGTCCCAGGATCCCAGGCGATACACAGGTGTCTGATGCAAATACAAGAAATATAACCAGTTTTTAAAGTTGCAGTGCATTCCACCCACAAGATCATCCCTTTTCCAAGGTCACTCCACACTGTGCCATGATGCCTTCCCTGCCCCCAACTCCCACTGTCAACCTCTTAAATGCTAGGTTTCTACTTTCAAGTCTTATAATGTACAGATTGTCTTTAACAGTGTCCACAGTGAAACTGATAAAGATTATCACAATCTAAGCACTGTCAATTAAAAGTATTAATTTTTTCCTCTTTCCTTGAAGTCATGTCATGCTTCCTGCTAATCTGGAAAATTAATCTATGTTCCTCTGCCACTGGGTCAAGGGATTAACCTTCAAAATTAATATCTGCATTTGGTTGTGAAAGAATATAGAGAGAAGAGAAAGTGGTCTGACAGAATTGAGGGAAATATTTTATAGTCAATAAAGCTTTAGAAATCTTCAGTATTCATTCAGTAATACCCTCTTCTTTTTCTGCAGTGGCCCCATGAAAACCACTAAATAATTTGGAGAAAATATTTTTTTGCTCCAGTATAAAAATAAAACACACGCACACACCGTCACTACTCATGTACTATTCGAATTAACAAATGCTTATAATTTATCATTTTGTTGCAGATTATTTAGAAATAGAACATTTCAGGTAAATTTGAAACAATGTATACTTATCCCCATCACATTCTGCTCCCTCCCTCACTTTGCAGAGGCAATCAATACTTGATTTGTGTACTTCTACTTCTTATGTATACGTCTAGGTAATTTTACATGTACATCAATACTTAAAAATATATATTGCCTTCTATGTTGTTTTTACTATTCATAAATACTCATACCATACATATTCAACTTGCTTTTGATCATTTAACATTATATGCTAGGTTGTCTATATCAATATATGTAGCTAATTTGTTCATTACTATTGAAATGTAATATTTCAGTATGTAATTGACCATAATTGATTTCTCTGCTCCCTATTAGACATTTCCAATTTTTCACTATTATATATTATCATGAATAAATGTTCTTATACATATCTCTTCATATGTGCAAGAATTCAGTGGGTGCCTACTCCCCCGAGTGGGATTGTTGGGTGTAGATCTGAGTGATTCTATCTTTACTATCTTGTATCAATTGATTCTCTTTGGGAATTGTTTGAATTCACATTACTACCGGAAATGTTGGATAATTTTCTCATCAACACTTTTATTTATTTTGTTAGACTGTTTGCCAGTCTGCTGGATCTGAAGTAAAATATTCCTATTTGGGTTTAAATTTCTAAATGATTTCAAAGCCAGAAAGAAGTTTGGGTTTCCTATTTGGTGAATTGTCTTTTCATGCACTGTATCCAATCTTCTTTCAAGCAGTTTGCTTGGGTTTTGGTGGAATTTTTTCCCCATACTTGTTTGTAGGAGTTTTTTGTATATTATAAATACTGGTATTATATCTTATGCATTTGCAAATTTCTTCTTTCTGTATGGTGTCTATGATAATTTCATTATGACTAATTAGAAGATATTTTTAATACTTACATATCAGTTTTCTCTTAATGAATTATGGTTTTGTTTTGTCTATAATGTACTATACTGCAACTATATACACATATACATAAACAGACATGAAAAGCACACAAAAATATAAATTTACACAAAACAAATGTAACCCACATATTCATTACTTTCTCTAACAGTCTGCAAAATTTGTCACTAAACTCACTGAGCAATTTTACAAAAAATTCATACTATTCAATTGTATCTATCCTGCTTTATCATAATTGCTTTATCATAATTCTGTCACAGTGTTATCACACAGATTCTTTTACCCATCTTGACATTCTCATGTAAAAAAATGGTAAAAATAATGGCATTCTTCTAAGATCTTTACAATTAATACCCTAGATCTTCCAACATATCAAAGGAGGTACTATTATTATCTCCATTTTACAGGTAAAGAAATGGAGGGATCATGAGGATAACTGGCTTTAATAGAGGGCACATAGCTAACACACAGCAAAGCCAGGTTTTAAGCTTCTAGAACTCAGCAAAGTACTGTAGAGCATGAGTTGCCTCCCAATAGTTTCTTCTTTATAAATAAATGAAAGAATGGATGTGAGTTTTTAGCACATATGTGTTCTACAGATGTTATCTATTCTTAAAGACCATAGAGGTTATTGAAGACTTTTTCACTTTACTCTATACTTGAAGATATTCTCACAGATATTCTTCTATTAGCATGCCCCAACATTGGCAGTGAAACATGAGTATAGATTTTACAGATAGTCTGCTTAAATTATCATGAGAATTTCATAACTCACTGGTTTTCATCTTTGCCTTTTCTTCTTTTTCTCTACTTTCTCTTCCTCCCCCTTTATAATACCTTTCATAAAATAACACACTCCAAATTTTCAAAGCTAAGACCCTCAGATGTGTGTAATTTCAAAATATTCCTCTGACCTACATTTAGAATAGTTAGTATCATACTAGAATGTGTTCAATAAATTCCAATTGTTATTTTCACATTCTTGATTATTAGTGAGCAACAGGACAGCCTCAACTTCTCTGATAGAAAGACTTATACATCTGTGGTAACATGAGTAGAAGGCGGAATGTAGGGAATGAAGAAATAGTCAAAGAAGAAATTCACATCTTTTCCTTTCAAAAGACAAAAACTTTCACCTTTCCCAAGGCAACTTCTCTACTTATGTCAACGTTATTATCCACTACCTAGTATCATAAGCCCTCTCTCAAGTTATCAACAGTTCATCCTTTTATTCTCTATAATTCTATCTTATTGGTTGTAAGATGCTATCAGTTGTAAAAGAAGAAAAAATTCTGCCATTAAACTAGAATAGAACAATTTGTCACTTACATATATAGATTTTCATCACGACACTTGAACCGACATGAAAAGGAAAATATAAGTAAATAAATTGATATGTTACTCCTAAAACTTTGCATTCAGTCTGATTTATCACTTGTGCAGGATTGTGGATATTATTTTTCCATACAATATTGTCCTCTGTGTTACCAAAAGCACTGGATACCCTATCCTAAAAATACTCCTCTGTTGTCTCCAAGACCTCCTTCCAAATGCTCTTATGCTCTCAGCTTTGTAATGGATGTGCTGACTGTGAATAAAAGTCATGACTGGTACCTAACTAACCCAACTATAAAATGTTTTCCAATTTCAAATATGAAAATGTAAACAACGAAAAATACCATAGAAACAATGGACTAAAGTACATCCTTATCTTTCTTACAAATATTAAGCTATAAAATTAATGATAAAACGAAACATTAGAGATGGAAAGTCAGTGAAGAAAAGCATACAGAACCAAAACCTTCTCTCCCTCCCACTTCAAACCAATAATGTGTTTGTTGATTTAGTCATCTACATTCAGATTATCACCTGTGAAGAAAATCATACCATACACTGCTGGATTCTTTTAGACTAGCACATAATCAAATAAGCACCTGACAGATTGATGAGAAAAAAAGTAAAAAAGAAGTTCAATAATAGCATGTATCCCTCCTGGATACATGAGAGAGATCAGAATGACTCACTCACTTGATTTCAGTTGCCACTTTTACTATCTTAACTTTGGGGACTTTGGGAAGGAGAAAAGGTGAGCCAGCTAGGAAGGTTACAACATATGTTACATTAGAAAGATATGCAGATATTTTTCTACTTTCTCCATTGAAAAGAGGTAAGAAGAGTAGGTCTTCTCCTACCCCCAACCCTCTACATGCTTGGAGAGAAAAGTCTACATCTGTTTAAAAAGTAATCTCCACAGCCTTCAGAGTCCTTCCCATAAAATCAAACTTTTGCCAACTAACATATTTTGAGGTAGCAGATTTTTGCTCCACTACAGTTTTCGTTTACCAAAACCCTTTCTATTCTGTGTTCAATATAATTTTACTATACATTATATACTTTTTGAAAATGTAACTAGATAAGTAAACATTTCTTTCATAGGATAATGATTTTTAATGGTTTTATGAAGGACTGGACTATTATATTTCTATATAGTATAATTCATATAATCGATTCACAGACCATGGACTATATTATAGAGTCCCTAAAAGGTTTGTTTTATCTATATTCATTTCATGCTTAAAAGCCCTTCTAATATTGAGACAGAAATTGCAAGTGATTTCCATATATTATTGAAGAAAATATCCGCAATATTTGTTTTTCAATGTTGGCAACATTTTACTTGATCTTGGTAAAGTATTTTTGGCAAAACTTCCAAGATTATAAGATAGATGCCTCAAATCTTGGAGAAACTGAATTTGCTTTTCATGTATAAGTGGATGAATTATTTAATACATAGTTTAAAATGTAATATTTTTTTCTCTAAAATTAAAATTATTTTTCACAACATACAAATTAATATCCTCTCATCATCATCTTCTGACACAAACTCTTCTATAAAACCATAATAATTAAAACAGCATACTACTGAAACAAAAGCAGACACATAGACCAATGGAATAAAATTGTGAGTCCAGAAGTATATCCACATATATATGGACACTAATCTATGATAAAGTAGTAAGGAATATACACTGGAACAAGGAAATACTCTTCAATAAATGGTGTTGGGAAAATTGGGCAACCACATGCAATGAGCCATTATCATTAGGGTGAGGTGGAATATTTGTGGTTTTGATTTTCATTTCTCTAGTGGTAAGGGAAGTTGAATACTTTTTTATGTCCCATTGGCCATCTGTGTGTCATCTTTGGAGAAGTGTCCAACTCTTCTATCAATTTTTTTAATTTACTTTTTTTTCATTTTCTTTTTTTTGTCGTTGTTGACTCGTTTTTTTTGTAAATCTTGGATATTAGTTCCTTGTCAGATATAAGATATGCAAATACTTTCTTCCATTCAATAAGATATTTTTTCATTTTAATTATACTTTCATTTGCTATGCAGAAACTCTTTAGTTTAATATGGTCCCATTGAGTTTTTTCCTCTTCTGTTTTTTTTTTTTTTTTCCTTCTCTATTGTTGGGCAAGTGCTTAAAGATATTGTTTAAGACAATGTGGTGGATGGAGTGTTTAATCTATTCTTTCTTCTACTTCTTTTTATTGGGTCTGGTCTTATTCAAATTTTTTTTATCTGGTTTGAGTTGATTTTTGTGTATTGTGAGAGAGAGTGATCAAATTTCATTTTTCTAGATGTGATTTTCCAATTTCCCCTACTCCATTTGTTTGTTGACGTGACTTTCCCTTTCTCATTGTATACACTTGACTCTTGTCATAAATCAGTTGTCCACACAAGTGTGGATTTATGTCTGTCCTCTCAATTCTGTCCATTGCTTTGTGTGCCTATTTTCATTCCAATACCATACTGTTTCCATCACTATATCTTTGTAGTATAGTTTACAGTGTAGGGCTATGATACTTTCATTCCTCTTTTTTTTTTTGGTCAGAATTGTTTTGGTTATTTGGGCTCTTTAGTGGTTCCTTATAAATTTCAGTAAAGTCTGCTCTATTTCTTTGAAGACTGCTATTGAAATTGTGATAGAGATTGCACTGAATCTAAATAGCACTTTGAGTAAGATGGCCATTTTTACAATGTTAAATCTTCTAACTTATCAATATGGAATATTTTTTCCATTTAGTTGTATCTTCTTTCTTTTAGCAATGGTATAGTTTACATTGAATAGGCCTTTTACCTCTTTTGTTAGGTTTAGTCCTAGGTATCTGATATCTTTTGATGCTGCTGTAAATAGGATTGTTTTCTTGATTTCTTTAGCTTTTAGTTGCACAAGAATGCAGTAGATTTTTGCATGTGAATTTTATGCCACTCTACTGATTTATTGTTTCTAATAAGGAAATAAACTTTTATATTATGAAACTACTGATATCATGAGATTTTTGTTACTGCAGCATAAATTAACCAATGCTAACTAATACATATTTTTAAAGGTTCATGGTCTTTTAAATAGAAAATATGTCAAGGAAATAATATGCTAAAAAGTAACACAATCTATTTTAGTATTTTATAATTTTTCTTTATTGCAATTTTCTGCTTTTAGCAATTTTTAAAAATGAGCATCTTTTTTGTGTTTTTAATTTTTAAAGAATCTTACAACAAATTATATTAAATAGTAAAAAAGTTTCATGAATTTCTACAAATAAAACAAAAAATATCTAAATTTCATCAGTTATTTTTAAACTAATAGTTTTCAGAAATATAAGTTACATGGGTAAACAGCCCAAAGTTGTTCAGTATATTCGGTGATATGGGAGAGAAAGGTGAGTAAATGCTTATGGTTGCAACATTGAGGCAAGTGACAGAGATTCCTGGCAGCATTAGGAAAGTTGAAGTACTCTATAATGTGGGATAGAACATTAAGAACAAATGTCTTCTTTGTGGAAAATGTCTTGGAGGGAAGTTATGATGCCAGAGATAAAGAACAGAACCCTGACTTATCCAAAAGGCAAGATAAAACAGCATTTATGCAAAGGTTTCATGACCTTCACAAAATTCTGAAAGTTAGTCTTCTCCAAACTGTCCAGGTACTGACCCCTTTTCTGTGGAAACCCTATTCCTTCTTTCTTATCTACCTTGTCTTTGTGCCTTATGCTGCTCTCCCCTCACCCCCCATTTTCTGCTTATTTTATTCTTAGGAACCATTATAACCTCAGGATATTTTCCATTACTCAGAAATTTTTCCATTTCTATAAAAGCAGGATGGAAAAGAGAATATGCATGGCCTTCCTCATGAAAGTAAAGTTGAAAGAGTTCCTTCCTGTCCCTCTTTGGTGAAGAGTGAAGGTTTTACAGAAGGATGGAAAACATGAGTGTTACTGATTTAGCCAAGGTTATTGCCCCAGAGGCAGAAGATTTTTTCCCTGGTAATGATTAGCCCAATGGGGTAAATGTTAGTGCTAGAAGCTTTCTTTTGTTGCTGCATAAGCATTGACTAATCCGTTTACTTGTTTTCCATTCAATAAAGCAAATCCATAAGCAGGGAGCTCCCTAGTTTTCTGACATGACATTGATGTAAAGCTTAAAAGATACTTTTCTTAAAAGCAGAGAGAACTGAATGGAGGCTTGATTCTGTGCCATGGTGATAATGAGGATCGGCTAAGGAGGTCTGTTACTTGCAGAACTGGTGTGTGCTTTAAGACACACGGTGGTGCCAAGAAACAATACAAAGTGTGAGAACAAGCAGACTGAGTCACCATCATTGCAGATTCTAAATTGTACACTTCTGTCTCTATATATAGCATGTCAAAAGTGTCATTTTTGCTGTCATGAGAACTTTTTAGATTGTCACCACCATAAGTACAGCAACAGTAACATTTCTTTATATTAACTACATCTGAATCCCACAGCAAGATGTAGTTTCCCCTGACACATTTGACTTGGGGAATATTAGGCTGGGAGAATCTCTGGGGGAAACGGGGCACAGCTTCTTGATTCTATGTAAAGAAAAGTCGTTCTGGTTGACACAGACTACAGAGTGTTGTACTTTTTTGGATCTAGCTGTCAGAAATCTCCAAGTATGGTGTGAAAGATATATAATATTCTTTCAGCAAGGCTATTTTTTAACCGGTATTATGTGGGTTTGAAAACAGAATGGGAGCGCCCTCGTTAATAATCCTTCCGCGTCCTGATTGTGCAGCTGAGGTGCTGGAGGCGAGGGACTGTCACATTTTCAAATGTAGGGGGAAAGAAAAACGTTTTAAAGGGTCATATGTATTTCTCTTCTGTTATTTCTGTCTTTAAAAAAATCGTTGGTTCATTGGGGGCCAAAGTTCTCATTTTTGCATATACATTATAAAATCTTCCTTTGTTCCAAAGGACAAAACAATTGGGTGACTGCCTTACGGATGTTTTAGTGAATGATCTCTTGGATTTTTCCCTCTTCCTATGGTAAAAATAAATCTAGTTAGTCTCAAGAAAATAGAAAGTGTCCCTACTATAGAAAACTTACTATGACATGATGTAGCAAAAATTCACTTTAAACAAGCATTAAACAGACCCACACTCACTGCTTGGGACAAAGATGAGAAAGAAGTCAAAGTCCTTACCTTCAAGTGACTACCATATGATTTTTCTTTAAGCTCTAAAAACAGGTTGTTTCATTTATACATCAAAAATATTTACATACAGTAAAATTCACTGTGGCATATAAGTTCATGCTTTGACAAATGCAGTCATGTAACCACCACCAAAATGATAATGAAAAACACACTCTTCTCACCCCCCCAAATCCCTTTGTAGCAAGCCCTGCCACATACTGAAACTCTAACAACCAATTGTTTTCTGTCTCCATAGTTTCACCTTTTCCAGATTGTTTCATAAATTCAGTCATACGGTATACCATCTTTTCAGTCTAGCTTCCTTCACTTAACAAAAACATACTCCTTTTTGTTGCCAACTAGAGTTCCATTATATATACGGACCACAGTTCTCTTACTAATGCTGCTGAAAGACATCTGCCTTATTTTTAGTGTTTGATGATTATGAAGAAAGTTGCGATCAATATTCATGTACAAGTTTTAGTGTAAACATAAGCTTTTACTTCTTTTGGGTAAATGTCTACTAGCAGGAATTTTAGTTGATAGGGTAAGTGCATGCCTACCTTTAAAAGAAACTGACAACTGTCTTCTACAGTAATATCACCTTATCATATCTAGCAATGTATAAGAATTCCATTTGCTCAAAATGCTGACTCATATTTGATGTTGTCAGCTCTCTTGTTATTATCCATTTAAATGGTTTGTGGTGATATTTCAGTATGGTTTTAGCTTACTTTTCTCAAACAACTGATGTTGACTATCATTTCATGTGCTTTTTGGAGGATCTATGTATCTTCTTCAATGACAACTTTTTTCTTATTGGAAAACTGGACTCTGTTTTTCTAATTGTTTTGAGAATCTTTAATACATTTTAGATAAAATAGTTCATTAGACATGTTATTTGCACTATTTTCATGAAGTCTATGGCTTATCTTTTATTCCTTTAGTGTCTTTTGCAAGCAGGTTTTTATTTGGTTGAAATTCAACTTACCCGTTATTCTTTTGGTGCTTGTGGTGCTACAGCAAAGAAATTTTGTCTACCCCAAAGTCACATAGATTTTCTTCTACTTGTTTGTCTAGAAATTTAACAGTTTCATATTTTACAATTAGGTCTATGATATTTTCTGAGTACATTGTATACGAAGTAGGGTCAAGGTTATTATTTTATTTTTTGCTTTATCCTTTTGCTTTAACACTATTTGATGAAAATATCATGTCCACCATAGAGCTGCTTTTGCACATTTTCCTAAAATCAATTGGATAAAATGTGTGGGTATACTTTTGATTCTTAATTCTATTATGCTGATTTATGTGTCCATCTTTATTTTTAATTTTTAAAATGTTTTTGCATTTTTCATGTATATACTAAATATATACATGAACTATAATATATATATATAATTTTGTTATATATATTGTTATAAACCCCAAAGTTTTCCCACTACTATATCGCCTGTGGACCATAGTCCTGATCTCTTGTGCTCATCCCTCCCCTGATTTTACTCTCCCTCCCTCCCTCCCCTTCCCTTACGGTTTACTTTAGCTCTGTTGTCAGTTTGCTAGTTTTAATTTTTTGTTGTCCTTTTGTTTGTTTTCCTTATATCCCACATATAAGTGAGACTATGTGTCCATATTTCACCAATACCAGATTGCCTTAGTTGTACATTACTTAAAGAACAAGAATATTTTGGGATTGAGAGGGTCCTGAAGGTTAGGAGAAGCTCCTGTCCTTGTCTAAGATCTTTGCTCTTCTCTCTAATTGAAAGAAGAAATCATCTTGTCCAAAGTGTCTAACCCTTACCCTAACCTAAGAAGCAACTACTGCTCCCCTTTAATAACCAAAAAAAAAAAAGTAGTTTTGGAGATCTGTGTTCTATTTTTAGCCATAAACGTGTTCTTAGAACTTCACTCTTAAGATGAAAATGAAGTCACTCTTTCATCTACTCTGTGAATTCTCCCTCTGTTTGTCCCTGATGCCTCAAGTTCCAAAACACAGGATAAATATTCCTGGTCCACTCCATTATTCTTCAGCACTCACAACCACTCTCTCTATATATAGGTTATTTAGATGTTGGTTCCTCCTTTGCTAACTAACCCTTCTAATGATGTATTGATTACTCATCATGCCTGCAGCCAGATGGGTAATGATGATGTCCTTTCCACCCTGACAGTACTAAAATTTTATAATAACTCTTAAGATCAAATTGCATGAGTTATCCTTGTTCTGTTTCAAATTGTTTTGTCTGTTTTTGCTTCTTTGCCCTTTTGCATGAAATTTAGAACCGTATGATAATATTTGCAAAAGTATATTGCTGGGGTTGTATTGATTCTACAATATGTTGGAACACAAACTTCTGCAAAATGAATTACAAATATTAAGAGGCATGCTATCATCAATTCACAGTCCTATTTGTGAACTTGGCATTTGACAGTTACAAAACGCCTCTCTTCTAGAATAGTATCAACTGAAAAAGGCATTGGGGAAAAAAGCTGAAATCAAAACTATTTCTTAGACACGTTCTGGTGGCTGGTCTCAGCAGAAATAACAACTTAGTTTTCAGATGGGCAGATAAGAATTAATCTTGGAAATTAATGTACTTAGCCACAAAAAATATAGTTCATCTTCATAGTATATACTCTACTTACCAGTGTCAAGATAGCAAATTGAAAACACCAATCTCTCTAACCAGAGATTGTGCGGTGTCACATAGAGAAACACTGTTTCCTATAGGGTCACTTCTGCCTGTCCTGTGTGAAGAAAGACAACACAGCTGCTGAGGGACACAGCTCCAAGCTAAATTATGAAAAGGAGAGATGTCAAGGGTATTTCATCATATGGGATTTGTTCCAGATCCAAAACGAGCTTATGAAAGTAAGCCTGAAATTCACATTCATGGGGCCCTAAAATCACTCATATGTTAATATTGCAGAAAAAAATAGTACGCTTTTTCAGTGGTTCATCTATACCCTGTTTGTTTCTTCCCTTCAATTGGATTGTTTGATGAATTGCCAGTTTTCTTGCTATCCTGCAGATTTCCATTGTAGACATTGTAAAAATCTTTTAATTGCACCAAAGCAAGTACCCATCCTTTGTTGACATGGGGCTGGCTTATGTATTGAGAAATTTTCAAACAAAGTCTGTGGATAAAAGTACAGCAGCATATTTTGCACATTGAAGGGGAGAAATCAAAGAGATTGGCTTTTCTCTTGTTGTCACAAGCTTTCTGGCATCATTTAAAATTTATTTATAATACTGCTGTCATTAATATTATGTTCACTTGGTTGAAATTATTTTTTTCTCCCCTTTAGAAATAGAGCTGCTCAAGACTGATAAATAATAACACATTATATAAGAACTGTGGTTTATTTAACATCCTGATTAATGAGATATTTTCTAGCCCAAAATGACAATCTTCAGAGTTTTGCAGATGTAAACTTGTCAATCTCAGGTCATGAATAGTGTTTACATTTGAAAGATGAATTTGATACATTATTAGCAAAATGGTTAAAACCCTTAAATCTTTTTAATGAAATCAGTGAGGACACTAGCCAGGATTAAAAGTTCTCACTGATCATGAAGCTGTCTATACAGAGGTAGATTACAATGCTATATACCTGAAGGATATGGTGTATATACACTGGTGTTACTTTAATAACTATTTTTAAAATAATGTTACAATATTAATAATTAAAGATGAGAAAATAGCTGACCCTGTCTGTATGGTATTGAGCCAGATCTGAGAACACAAGTTCATGTAAGCTCAAAGTCTTTTGTGAATAGAGATTCAGAATCTGGTAAAGTTCTCTTCAATTTGATTTATTGCCAGATCAACATATCACAAACTATAAAGGAGATGGGGATAAGGTGAAGACACTATAGAGGGGATGGGTACAACACAAATTTCCTGTGGCAGTGTCTCCTGCTCCAACAATTCACAGGTTTTCATCTACTCACAAGAGCGAGAATCACATGCTCGCTCCCCTTAACACTACAGACTAGAAAATGGCAGTGGCATCAGTCAGGTTCTATTGGCATGTTGGGAAATTCTTGGGGGCCCATTTATCCATTCCCCCCCATGTCATATATTTTATCAGGCAGTGGACTGGGCCATGAGTCAGTACAAATGTTTTTCTTCCTAACAAGCTGCATTTATAATGACTTGGTCTTGCATTTGGTTTCACTAGGCTATATGCTGTTCTTTGTTAAGCATACTTTCTTTTTTAGACAGTTTGCTAGCTTTTTTCGTTGCTTTAAGATAAAGGTAAGTTCACATATTTACATCTCTGATTCCTTAGCCTTTGTGGTCAACGTTAAACTAAGAGATTGATAAAGTTCTCAGGAAGCAAGTTAGGATATAGACCAAAGAGCAATTTGATAATCCTAGAATAAATTAAAATATAATTGCTATGGATAATTTTTTGTAGTAATTGATATTTTAACAATGCTTCATGCAACCCCAAATCATTCAAAAATATATATGTCTTTGAAAGTATGGAAAGAGACCAAATAATTGGTTTTAAACAAAATGACTCCAACTACTTTTCCAGGTTTTATAGATTTCTATATATGACGATTCTCAGTCCCCTAGTCAGTTCGGTTATAAAAAGAATGATTTTCCTAACAGCATAGTTTATTCAATCATAGAGAACACATTAAAATCAGGTTACAGTGATATGAATAAGTACTGTTTATAGTGTCAAAGGCTCCCTTGCTCTCCCAAGAGGAAGAAGGATCCCTCTTTACTATAAGGGCGTTTCTTTTATATTCATGCTTGATGTAATCAGACAACCCCTTGGTTACATTCTTTTCAGAATAACATTTGAACATCTATAAGGGGAGATAAGAGGAAGAGCAGAATTACTGCTGCTAGGGAAGAATTTAGAGAATGTCTGAAGAAAGAAGAATACTCAGCACAAAAGTGTCATAATTCCTATGAACTCTGAATAGAGAGTTCAAAGCTAGGAGGGATAGGGGAAAGGGCTATAATAAATACACTTGAAAGACTAGACTTTCAATGGTACTGACACCTGGAGACAGTAGCCCTAGAAAACCTAAAAATAGTGCTTTAAGAAGGAAAAGGAAAATGAAATGTGGACCATGAAATGTGGACATTTAATTTATTTTGACTTCCAACTGTCATGGAAATGACTGAAAAAAATCTATAACTAACATGCAGGTATCAGTGCTGGAAATGAGGAAAAGCCTCTACTCACATGTCAGACACTCGAGAACTTCTCCTGTATTGAAAGTGATGTGGGGGGCCAGTGGGGGGTTTTCTATACTGTGTGATACTTACCTGGGAAATAGCTACAAGACACCCTGATGGAACTCCACCAACACCTTATAACTAAGAGGAATGAGGGCAGGATACGGGGCAGCCATGCACAGTAAACAGAAAATATGTGTAGATGAGCTTCCGTCTAGAGCAGATGGCCCCTATGAACCAAGAGTTGGCAGAGTAGGGCTTCCTCTGAAAGACATAGAAAAGATACTGTAAGTCAACAGGAGACCATCTGGAGGAAGCAGAGGAAATGCCTTCCCTAAAATAGATTTACTGCAAGAAGAAAAGCTCATTTTATAAAATGTCTAATTTGGATTCTCAAAAATATATGTCAAATATCAAAAGGAAGGCGTTAAGAAAAGTCAAATTTCATGAAGGTAAAAAATAAAACTGTCAGCTAAAACCTGAGGAGGGGCAATGAACAGCTGATTGGATATTGCAGAAAATTCACTTTAGTGCAAAGGAAGGAAAGTTTCAAAACTCATCTAGAGGTGAAAGATGAAAATGATTTTAGAAAATATGAGTCTGTGAAAGAAAAATTCTAATTATCTAAACTGTGTATAAAGGATCTAGAATGATAGAAACCAAGAATTAAAAGGGAAAGATACAGAAAGTATATAAGCAAACAATTAAAAAATGTTTTTAATTGATAAATCCTTATTCTACAAGAGTAGAAAAGCTTCCTAAAAACTATCAACTTAAGAATACATAGGAAAAAATGTTTAATTTTTAAATACTATGTCTAGTCATCTAAAAAAATCATATCCTTAAATCTCATATAATTAATAAGTCTGTAAGGCAAGATAGTACTTGAAATACTTTCTTTTGAGTCCACCCTTTTATCAGTTCTAAAGAAAATTTATGTTTAGTTTAAATGCCAACTAAACTGGGCATGGTGGCATGTGTCTGTAATCCCAGCTACCTGGGAAGCTGACGCTAGGGATCACTTGAGTCCATGGGTTCAAGACAACCTCGGGCAACACAGCGAGACATAGTCTCTTTTAAAAAAAGTATATAAGTAAATAAATGCCAAATAAAATCTTCCTAAGATGCACAAAATTTAGGATAATACTAAATTGAAAGGAATCTAAAAATGTAAAAATAGTAAACTAATTTTGTTAATAAGTACTGACCCGGGTTGGGGAAGGAAGCTTCCTTTCCTATCCTGCACATGACTTCCTTCCCTGCCCTGTATATGTCAGCAGCAACTCCGAGGCCTCCATCTTCCCTGCTGCTCCTCTGCTCTCTTCTCTCTGCGCCTTTCTTCTTCTCTCTCCAGCCACTCCTTAAATCCCTCTCTGTTCTCATGAGAAGACTTGGCTTTCCTTCTCCCAAGTCTCTGCCCATCAGGGCACAATGGATGTCATTCTAATGCAGCACCACCATACTCAGGGCCATAGCTCCCCAATTTCACCACAGCACACCATCATGATGGCTGGCTGTCTTACACAAAGCCACAAATTCAAAAATAAGAACTACTATCAACCATGCAAGTTTGTAATGAGAATAGATGTGAGTCTTGACTAAAAATTATTCCACAGGTTTCAAAATGAATTCAATCCATTAAGTCACAATATATACATTGCTTTGATTAAAAAAAAAATCAACAACTAGCAAGATGCTATACCATTAGGGCAAACTTTTTACATAAATAGATTTGAACTACTTTCCTATAACTTTCAAACTAAATATTTCAATATGTAAGCTTATACTTTTTATAAATTTGAATAAATACTTATAAGTATATTTGATATCTGATTGACTGCCTTTTAATTAAAATTGTGAATGCTGCCTACAAGATTAACTGTAAATACAATGAAAGTCACACATTTTTTATGATAAACTAGATTGTAACAACTTGATTACAATGCAACTTATGAGACTATTTGGCACTGAAATTTATATACGAATGCCATAAAATAGAACCATTAAATGCATTGCCTGTACACCATGAATGACTTGCTCATCTATTCATTTTAAAAATATGAAGAAGAAATATGTTTACTAACTTAACTCAAGACAACTTTACTATGCTAACTCAAGACATTAACTTAAGCAAATGATTCTCAGAGAACTTATTAGCATTGCAATAAACCTGCATCTTAATTCATAAGAGGCAAAGCATTTGTTTTTCTCCTTAATTCCTTAAATGACTTGGTTGACTACCTTTAAGAAGTTATAGCACAGTATTCTACTATTTTCTTTCTGTATTCTATAAATATCCAGGTTAGAAAATATTGTACATGAATGATGAAGAACAATAAAAAATTAGAAAAAGAATATATGTAATTTGGGTTAGTTTTGAGCTAGGAGAGGCAGATTAACAACAATGGGGAAATTTAAAACATAAATCTGTGAGAAAAATTATCTTTTTTTGTTTCAAAGCTTGATGTTGAGAGATACAGCTGAAAGAAACCTCAATGCGTGTATGTGGAAAGGAGGAGAGCGGTGAGAGGTAGCATGAGTGTGCTGCTTCCACAGAATCACAAGCCCCCATGATACATCACTATGACATCCTTCCAGGTAAAAGAAATATTCTATACTATGAAAAACTCAATTAAACATGCTAGCAGGTAAAATTACTCTATGAAACATACCTTGTTCCTATTTTGTCCTATTTTGTCAGGAAAGACAATGTCTTATGTAACCAAGAAACCCACTGCTATCAGAACCTTATACTCAACATAGTTTCATTGCCAAATTATGAGTCCTATTCTAATTGCATATCTACCTTGTAGCACACTTTTTGAAGAGTTTTGTGTTTCTTTTTCAGTTTAAAATTACCATGATTATTTCTTCCTCAATGACTAATTCTAAATTTTAAAATTAAACTAATTTTAATTTTAAAATTAAAAACTAATTAAAAAAAAAAAGGACATGCCATCATTTCCCCATATTCCTGAGACAAGTTTTCTGCAGCAGTCTGGCCTCAGAGTAAAGCAATACATGAGAAAACAGTCTTTTGTCTAGTCTCCCCTAGGTAGCCCAGCATGTGATTTTGGGGAGGATTTCTACTCCATTTCTGGGTGTGTGTTCCTCTCCACAGATTCTAGGTTCTTTATTTTTCTGGTTTTGTACTTCACCTCAGAGATGCTATCATAGTTAAAAAGATTTTTCTAGACATTGTAACTTTTGTTTTTTGTACAATGTGGTAGGAAAACAAATGATTTGTAAGTTGTTTAAGTTTGGGTATTTAGATGGATGAATAATTCACAAATTTAAGACTGAATATCTTGAAATTGAAACCAGAAAAGAACTTCAAAGCACCTATCTCTGTTTTTCTAACTTTCTGGCAAAATGATTTATAATCTGGAACTCACTGTTAGGTGTGGATGAAAATTGCTAATTTACCTGAGCGAGCTGTTACCAACTCATTTTATGTTCATAGTAATGAAATGAGAATCCTGGCAAGTGAAAACTGTTGTTTAAAAACTTAAGAGGCTGGAAGCATCTGTCAAATAGTGTATTCAGGCTTAAATCTAGTGGTTTACAAACCAGATGATGAGTGTGCACATGTTATGAATTGCTGCTGTATGTTGCTTTCCTAAGTTTTGTACACAAAGTGGTGAAAGTTTTCATTCTACTGGTGTGACTCATCAATACAACAGATGAAATGTTTGATAGAAACATTGCTGTCATTTCTAATGAATTCATAAGCTATTGTTAAACTCCCTTTTACGTTACAGGCCCAGCTGAGATCCCAGGAGTTTGTATTTAATCAGACACAGTACAAGTCTATCTTTCATGGAATAATGACCCCTATAATTTTTTGAAACACTTAAGTTCTTAAATCAGTCAATTTTGATTTAAGAAGATTTAGTTTAACTCCTTAAAAGAATGTTTTATGAAAACATTTCATTTTTTCAATCGATCATCCAGTATCTTTTGATTTCTCCTTTAAAGATAATAAAAAAATAGTTTTCCCAAAGTTTGCAATAGATAGGCAACTATAATTGATAGTAGGGGTAAAAGCAGAAAGGCTGGGTGTAGAAAAAAAAGTATACTTGATGCTTGAACTTTCAGACTGAAAGAGAAAAAAATTAGAAAATAAGTGCTAATATTTATAACATCTAGAAAAGCAACTTTGACTTGTATTTAGCTACCAGTTCGAGAATCATTAGCAGGTCTACAACAATTAGCACAATCATTTTAGGCCAAGGGTGCCCATTATTACCCTAACACAAACCTTAGTTTTTTTCTCTTACTTGTCTGCAAATGAAATCAAGTTTATTTTGAATTTCCTCCCAACCTCTCTAAGAATTCTCTTCTCACTAGTGTCTAACTGTATACCTTGTTTCTCAGTATTAAGCCACTTGCTTGTGCTCACATTCTTGGCTCTGTTAGTTGTTGAGTATCTGTATTCTGATTAAAGTTAGTAACAAACTCAGTTTCTACATGGTCATGGAGTGGGCAGTGTCTCTTATTTGGGTTGCTTTCATTAAAAAAAAACAAACTTCATTATCTGGGATTAAAAATTAATCTTTATTTTTATTTATTAATTTTTTGAGACTAGTTATCACTATGTTGCCCAGGGAACTTCAGACTCAAGTTACCCGGGGTACCACGGACTCAAGCGAACCCCAGCCTGTCTTCCAGGTAGGCGCACACCACCATGCCCAGCTATATTTTGAGACTAGGTCTCACTATGTAGCCCCAGGAAGGTCTCCAGCTCACAGACTCAGGTGACTCCTAGTCTCGACCTCCCTTCCTAGGCTGTGATTAAGGGCACACGCCACTGAGTCCAGCTAAAAAGTAATCTTTAAATGAATCTAATTTGGTAATTTTATCTCTGACAAGATCATGAAGACTCTTTGTTTAAAAATCCGGTCTAAACCAGGAGTTTGACAGCTCATTTAATAGCATTTTTAAAATTAAAAAACAACAAAACTTTGATTTTGTTGATTTATATCTCTATTGAAAAAAAGCAGGCAAAAGGTGAATTTTAAAATGAATGAAAAAGGGTAATCTATCCCTATATTCTCCTCAGGCTGACCAACTCATGTTTCCTCCTGTTCTATCTCCTTTATTTCTGAGCTTTCATTTCCCTTTTCTTAAATAAATTTGCCTCTTCCATCCCACCCCCAAAAATAGATACAATGAATATAAGAACAGAAATATGTTTTACATCAATCATTCTTTCATCTAGCTCACATTTATAGTCTCAATGAGTTCTAATTTAAAAGAATTTATATTTTTATAAATTGATGATATATATAACACAGCAGTTACATATATAATAATTAGATATATAATATACTATATGTAATATAGTACTCTATATTAAGAATATATATATACTATAATAGATATCATGATTAATGAAACAGTAATAGAATGAGATACCTAGTGTATTTAAGTCTCATACAAATAGAACATTTGGTATTAATACTTTTTATAGACTATCTAAATTAGGTTTTGGAAGCAGTATGTTAACCTAAGTCTACATTGAATCTTTTTTGTATCCAAATTTCTCAATGAGGTAATTTAATCAATGCCTATAATGAAGTGCTAAGTATAAGTATCAGATAATACAGAAGGAGCTCATCAATTGAGCTGAATGGCAAGAATTCACTCCTATCCAACAGAGTGTACCTCTGTGTCCTTCTATCTAGCAAATCTAGTAGGAGGTATACCTTCAACTCTTGGTCCTGCCTACCAGAAATTCATCTGGTAAACCCTGAGCCCAAGTTCCAGGACCTGCTGTTTCTTCTGATTTATTGGAGGAGAGTCTCAATCACGTTAGTATATTAATTATGACATAAGACTCAATATTAAAGATTGGGGATAAAGATTAATAACACAGAGAAGGCCCATGTCCTCAAAGACTAGGTAGAAAGACCTCCAAGCAGTAAGTTTTAATTATGAAAAGACATTTTCAAATCTCCAAATATATAAAGGAAATTAACTTCTTGAAAGTGGAATTCTGGAAGTGAGGATAATATGTATGTTAAAAGAAAAATCCACAAAGACATAAAAGAGTAGGAGATATGGGATATAGAGGCTTACACATTAAAAAATATATATACAAGGGTATAATCTTTAGTGATGATAATAGTGTAAGGAGTTGGAAAACCAACAACCAACAGTAACATGGAAATTCTACATGTATTTCATGGCTTATTAAAAATGAGTTTCCCTTATTCTTCCCTGCTGCAGGTAAGTTTTATCCTTATGATACAGGGTAGTGATGCAGTTAAAAATTGTATTGGTGCCAAAATACCCTCATGGGTGGAGTCTGAAAAAAACTGCAAGAGAAAATGGGCAGCGGGAAGAGACGGTATATAAAAAAGGGAAGAGCAAGGAGAGGAAAAAAAAGGGAAAGGGAATAAAAAGGAGGTGAGAATGGCGGACATGGCCTGGCCAGGGTAAGCCCCCTGGAAGAGTGAGCTGGAGGTGGCAAGGAGCCATGGTGGCTGGCAGAAGAGTGACCAGTGTGGAAAGTGTGGCACCACAGCAAGGTGGCATAGAGAGCTGGTACCTGGAGATGGCCAGGGATTTGGAAAGCTGATTTGTGAATCAGCTGTTGTGGGAGAAGTTTGAAGAGCCTTGGAGAAGGGGAGCAGCAAGGAACACTGGAGAGAGAAGAAGCAAAAAGAAGATGCCGGAGAGGGACTGGACATTTGCAGAGTGCCTGCCTCAGTTTTGGGGGGGCAAAGGGGCACCATCTTGGACATTGATCTTTAAGACCTTCGGCACTGAAAATGGTGACTGGGGTAAGAAAACTGGCCACTGGTGGCCTTGAGGACTTTTTGTCTTTCCTAGTTAATTTTTCTTTTTAATAAACCCTGTTGTTTAAACTGCTTTTGTCTGGTAACTGCTCTGCGTGGGTTGAGATGAATCTGGTAAGAAAGCTGGACAGCAGAAGCCACATTTTAAAATGCCTCTTTTTTCCCCATTGCTTGTTGGTTGGTAGTTTCTGCCCTTTCAACCCGATTTCACTTATGCCAGAGAGTATAGGTGTTGCCAAATACTTTCGGTTTTATAACCCAAAAGGACAAGCAGCCTTTCTGATAGCTTATAAAAAACTTCATGAAAGAATTCTGATTCTTAGGATTCCATGCATAGGCCTATCGTTGTGGCCAGAATTATAGTAAAAGAGACTACATTATGTTAGCCTGAGTTAAGGGGTTTCTTTAAGATTCATGTATGGGAGGGGTACCTCCAAACACACACACATACACACACACACACACACACACACACACCACACCACACCACCATCACCACCACCACCACCACCACCAACAACAACAACAACAACAACAACACAAAAAGCAATTCTCAAGCACCAGCAAGGAATAGTTTAACTCAATTCTAATGCTACCCAACCAGACACAACATCAGATTCTACAGTACTAAAAGACTTTGCAACCCTAGTCCTGCCTTCAGATGTCAATCACAGGTCTCAGTTGTTAAGTGTGTTTCTGACCATTCAGGTATAAAACAGAGGTTATAACACAGCCCTCCAATTCAGAAATCCAACTCATGTCCAAGTTATTGTTTGTACTTCTGATCTACTGGCTATAAGTCAGATTCCCATCACCCTCTCTTTTGGTTTGACTACTTTGCTGGAGCACTTTCTTATCTCTATTGTTATGGAAATGCCATTTTTTTTGCAAATTAAAAAAAAATGAAAGGAAAGAGACTGCTAGAACAGCTCAGAAAACTCAGGAAAACATTTTCCTTAATAGATTACCAGTTTACTATAAAAGGCTCTATGTAGGAACAGCCAGATGGAAGAGCTCCATAGGGCAAAGTGTGTCAAAAGATGCATGAAGCTATGACAGTGGGTGATAAGACTGAATGAAGCAGCTGGAGGGTTTTTTTTTTGTGACCCAGTTGAAAATAGGACTGCACCAACTGCCCTGGTGGGCAGGTTCTGACAGACCACATGAGAAGGAACTGGAAGTGCAAAGGAAAAATGGCTAGCTCGAGCCTGTATGGACGGACGGGCTGGGGTAATTGGATGCTACTCAAAGTGGGCTGGTGTAAAGAGTGGCCAGCAGTGTCTGGGGTGGCCAGACTCCCCAGAACAGTGTGCCAGTGGCAGCCAGGAGCCATGGTATGTGTGCAGAAGACTGGCTGATGGGTGTGCAGAAGACTGGCTGATGAAGCCCGGTGGGGCAGCTGCCTCCATAGGCAGCATTGTGGTCAGACACCATGGAATGGGAGAAGAAGAAAGGTGTGTGGGGCTGGAGTAGAGGCTGCATGGAAAAGGAAAGAAAAAAAAACAAACTTGTTTTGTTTGGAAGTTGTCAAGCTGGTACCTGGAGAAAGCCAAGGATTTGGAAAGCTGGTTTTGCATCAGTATTTGCTGGAAAAGTTTGAAGAACTTTGGAGAAGCGGAGGAGCTCAGAAAGCTTGAGAGAGAAACAAAAGGAAGACTTGAAAAACTTGGAGCTTAAAACTTGGAATTTGTATTTGCTGAAAGACTGGTCTTTGTGAACGCCTGCCTCAAGTTTGGAGGGGTGGAAAGGTGTCTTCTTGGACATGTGTTTTTGGGACTTTTGAACTAAACAGTAAATGGGGTAAGATAGCTGGCTACATGTGGCATTAACAACTTTTGGCTGCGCCGGGCACGGTGGCTCGTGCCTTTAAGCTTCAGCCTATAAAGCGGTTGGGGCTAGGGATCGTGGTTCGAGTCCCGCCTGGGGCCCGTAGCGAGACCTAGTTCCCAAAAAAATAGCTGGATGTGGTGGCACGTGCCTGTAATCCCAGCTACCTGGGAAGCTGAGGCTGGATATTGCTTGAGTCTGTGGTAACCCGAGCAATGAGAGCCTGCAGTTCCATGGGCAAAAATAGCGAGACCTAATCTCAAAAATAAACAAACAAACAAACAAGAAAAAAACCAACCTTTGGTTGCTCTTGTTAATAAAGCCTGTTGTTTAAATAACTTTGTGACTCTTGCAATGGCCGCGTGGGTGGGAAGAACCTGGGGACTAAAGCTGGATTTTATTTTTTAATATTAAATTATTTATTTATATATAAATTTCACATCTTTGTGATCTCTGGGGTTCACCCCCCCCCCGAGTTGTGTACTTTAATTTGGTTGTTGGCTTGTTTTGACTTTTCCTCATGGTTTTTTTTTTTTTTTCCTATATCATATATTAGTGAAACCATTTGGTCTTTTTCTTTTTGACTTGTTTCTACTAATACGATTTCTTCTAAGTTCATCCATGTTATCATAAAATCATCCAATTTGTTGTTTTTAATTGATGAATAATATTCCATTGTGTATATATACCACATCTTTTTTCATCCCGTCATCTGTCTTGGGACATTTCGGTTGCTTCCATGTCCTTACAATTATAAATAATGCTGCAATAAACACCTGTGCTCGGATGTTTAAAGCCGGATTTTACAAGTGTCACTTCTTTTCCTTTGGCTCAACGAAGCGAGAGACTTCTTGTCTTTTTTTTTTTTTTTCCACCTGATATCAGCTACTGTTTCTGTTCAGACACCAACATGGAACATTTTCTCATGTTCAATAACCTGGCAGTACTCTGAACTCAGGTCCTCTAGAGTTTTTATGGAAGTTTCATTACATGAGCCTCGCTGATTAAATCACCTATCCTAGACAACTGATTCAAACTCTAGCTGGTCTCCTCCTCCCTAGTGGTCAAAGGTAGGACTGAAAGTTCCAAACCTCTAATCATCACAGGGCTGGTTCTCCTAGCAACCAGCCCCCTTCCTCAGGGGTAGAACACTTTTTTAACACACAAAAAAGATGCCTTGATCTCTCTCACCTCCTAGGAAATTCCAAGGGTTTTAAGAATTCTATACCAGACACAGGGACAAAGACCAAATAAATATTTCTTATTATAAATTGCAATACTACTGGAGTAAACTCTGATTAGGAGGCCCTACTAGAAAGGTATGGTTATCATGGGAGATCACTGGAAAGCAAAAAAGTGATGGGTGAACACAATTGATGTTAGGGGCTAAAGTCATGCAGAACAATCAAGAACAATGGACTTAATTAAAATAATTACTGAATAAACAAAGACAACATAAAGTGCAATTCATATTGTCCATAGAACTGAGTATAATACATGCTTAAAAAGAGCAATTTTTTGTGAAACTAACTTAAACATATCTATGGTCTAGGCTCATGTGTTGAGAATACAAAGATATTAAGCCCAACAAGACAATAATCTAGTTGATTGTATTGTAGAACTTGAATGAAGAGCTAAATAGAATTTATTTTAAACTACTTCAGCACTAGAATATACTAAGCACTATTCTAAACCTACTTTATTTGATTTTCACAATAGCCCTTTAAAGTAATTTTGTTGGGTGAGGGGATCACCCTTTTAATTTTAGTCAGTGAGAGTGCTTCCACCAGTGTGCAAGCAGTTACCCAGAGATCAAACTTTTGTGATAAGGCTAAGCCCAGGGTTTACTCACAAGTAAGACAGACTAAAAGAGCCTAATAGTCCACACTCTCACAAGTGTCCCAAAGAAGAAAGAACTCTACTTCTGCTCCTCAGGGAGCTGTGTGGGTTTTACCTCAGTTTTAGTGTAGTTCAGTCTGAAACTGCCAGGTTATTTCTTTATCTTTGGTCCTCAGTTACTTTATCCAGTATGGAGTGAGTTCTGAAACCAACATGAGGCTCAAGGCAGCTCACTCTGTGATCCACTCCTTTCTTCTGCCTTCATCCAGCTCCCAATCTTCAAGACTGGAAAACTGGGATCCCCAAAACATTCAACAGCTCTTGGCTTCTGAATCTTCTGATCCTTCTCCAAATTCACCTCTCCAAATTCTCCTTCTCCAGTCCCTGAACCTCTCTCTTTCCCGCCTTTTCCTTTTCCCCCCCTCCCATCATGAATCCTGATGATAAGATTATCAGTCACACTCTGGCTTGTTTGGACCTTAGAATACTAGCACAGGGAGTTAAATTAGTATAACAATGTTGACCAACCCTATTTAAGATTTACAGTATCAAGGTAAAAGAAGGGATTAACCTCTATCTGGCTCCAGCGCATTCTTAACATCTATGTCTTACACACACTGGTAATGGTGATGCTTAAGTTTTACAGGCAAGTAACACTGCCCATATAGGGGTCACAACTTCAGTAAGTGGCAGTACTATGCCCATCTTATAGACATCTAACTTGAAACAGAAGTTAAATGAATTGCCAAAGATCACAAAGTTGGTAACTAAGAGAGCTGAGAATCAAATTAGATATGAAAATTGTGCTGACCTCTAAATTAAGATGCACCCTACTAAACTGGCAAGTATCCCTATGCATCACAGACAAGAACATAAGGTGCACCTGAGATTGAAATTCTCTACTGTGCACCTGCCAATCAGCAAGTGTCTGTGAGACTCAGAAAGATTAGGGTTTATGCACAAACATCTTTCTCAAGTAGTCTTCCATTTTAAAAATATGAACATAAAATTTTATTATACTCTTTCTTTCTCAGACATCTTCAAAAGATGTCACTGAAACCGGGTGCCAAGAGGCACCTAAACTAAACAAGGAGGGAGAAACCGATATTTAAACCAGTCACTATTGGGGTTTTTCCTATCTAGGCAAACAGTTGCAAGAAAACTCGGTTTTTGGGAAAAACAAAAACAGGATTTATTTACAAACAAGGAATGAAAGAAGAGTCACTGGAGTCACAAATGGCCTCTTATTTTACCCCAGTTATTGTCCATATCAAAGTGCTAAACTGCGGTCACATGAATCCCATGTGTCCCAAGATACATGTATCCCAAGGTGGCATCTTCTCTCTGTGCCAACCTAAAGCAGGAATCTCACACGAAGGATCATATTTCCAAGATCACTTTCAAAATGGCATCTTCTCAGTTTAAACAAACATGTTTTCCAAGATGACATCTCATATCTTCCAACCTCAGAGACAAACGCAGATTCCAAGCTTTCCAGGTTCTAAGTTTTCAGTATACACAAATTCCAACTTTTCCATTTTACACAGGCTGCCACTCATGCCAGTGCAAAACCCTAAACATGTCTCTCTCCTGACCATTTCTTCCCCCTTTTATCAATTTTGCCAAGTATCCATTCACATGAGGGTCTCTTACCCTCAGGGCAAATCCAAATTTCCTTAAGGAGGTATAGCACCTTTTAACCTCCAGCTACCATTTAAGGTTAACTATCATATTATAGTAAATATATGAATGCATTGAAATTAAAATTAATTTTCTAGAATTCAAGTTAAAGGCAAAGATATCAAAGGCAAAGATTTCAAGTAAGGTATTGAAATTTCACAACCAAATCTCCTAGGCATAATCTGTCAAAATTCATATATGCCCCAAATGATAATCAGACCTACTAGTAAGAGCCATAATAACTACCAGGATTGAGATGATCCATGGATGAAATAAAAATAAAACCCACGGATCATGAGGATCTTAGTAGGGTTAATATGGATCCCACATTTTCATCATGAACCCCACAGGAAGAGTATTCCAAAGATGGCAGTAAATTGGCTATATTAGAGCTGCAATTTTGAATATCTTGAATGTAGTCAAATGTATCTGTTAGAGGGATGTATACCTGCACCCTACACTCAAGCAAAGACTTAGAAAGGGACTGAAGAGGCAGTGAAACTGGATCCTCACCCTGCTCACCCTGTGCATCTCCATGGAATGAGGGAAACTTTAGGGAATTGTGCTATTAATATGCCTTTCCATGTTCTCATTTATTTTATCTTTGCTTTATGGTATCATTTTATTGAAACTTATTTTATACATGGCATAAATTGCAGAGTTCTAAAGTACAGGTTGATGAATTTTGGCAAATCTATACATCTAAAAACTATTCAAACGAACCAAATCTGGATAAATCTACTATAAAAATGTGATATGTGGGAGATCATCATTTTGTGCTGTATATACATCAAATCTAATGACATCTTTACAAATGCAAAGCTTTAAAGGATCATATTTCATTTTTTGCTAGGGTCCCCCATCAATTCTTAAACCTATTCGTATTTTAAGCTTTTTTCCCCTGTTCTTTCATTAAAAATACTATAGCTCTGTCTTCAAATTCACTGACCTTATTTATCTCTTTTAACTCTCATTTCTTTGGAGAATAGTTCATATTCTTCTGGTTATTTATATGCTAGGTGAATTTTAATTCTGTTGTTGTGTTGATGCTATCTTGTTATAATCCTCTGGAGAATGTCAAAGTTTTTATTTTGGCAGAAATTTATCTAGTTAAAGTAAGTATAAATTTATTTTCACTTTCAGGGAGATGTTTCTATCTCTGTTCATTTCTCTCAACCTTTTTATATTGTTTTGTGTTAGTCCAGTGTGGTTCATTGTGTAGTGTCAGATTGTTCTTATATCTAACTTGAAGGTTCAATTTTGCTTTTATTTAATAATTTTGTTTAAGCATTAATAGAATTAATAAATTTATGTATTTACTCATTACTGAAGTGTAATTGACATATAATGTTATATTTGTTTCAGGTGTACAGCATAATGATTGGATATTTGTCTATAATCTAAAATTATCACCAAGAAAAATCTCACTCATATCTCCATTTACAATCTTAATTCTTGTGATGAGAACTTCTAAGATTTACTTTCAAAAATAACTTCAAATCCCCACATCTGGCAACCAATTATCTGTTCTATGTATAATTGAGTTCGGGTTTTTTAGGTTTGCTGTGCTATTAGTGCTGTTGTTTCCATTCAATATGTAATTGAGATTGTAAGATACTTGTCTTTCTCTGACTTACATCATTTAGTATAATGTACTCAAGGTCCATCCATATTGTAATAAATAACATTTTATTTTTTACAGTGAACAATATATATACATATTATCTATACATAGTTCTCATATTTCTTTATCAATCAATGTACAGTTATACTATTTGCATAACCTCCCTATCACAAATAATGCTGCAGTGAACTTGGTTGTGCATGTATTTTTTTCCTGTTACTTTTATCATTTCCTTTGGATAAATACCCAGAAGTAAATCTTTTTTAACATGGAAGCAGTTAATTTTTGTTTGTTTTTTAAGAGCTAGTTTTTTGAAAATAAAAATAACAAATTTGAGGAAACTAGTAAAGAGAAAAGAGAACAAATGTGTAATTTTAAGAAACATATACATATGCATACTCTTTGACTCAACAATTCAAATTCTCCATAACTACATTATGGAGGGGAAAGTTAAAATAGTATATAACAGGACATGAAAATTTATGCTAACAAATCTAAAAACACTGTTTTAAAATATATTATAAATTCAAAAGGGAAAATGTTATACATTCCACAAATAAGTATGGCAGAATATTTTTACTTGGAGTGGTAAATGTCTTTGTGAACCTGACTCCAAATTCAGAAGCAATACAAGAAAAAATGTACATTAAAGTAGTTTTAAATAGTAAGAGCTTCTACATGGGAAAAAATACAAAACCAAAAACAATAGCAAACTGGTGAATTCTTTTTGCAACACACATATGGATCAAAATGTTACTCTTTTATTTAATGAGCTCTTATTAATCAATAGAGAAAAAATAACTCAATATAACAATGGGCAAAAAGCATAGACAACTCACAGGAGAAATAATCAATAAGCAGGTAGAAAGATGCTTCGGATAGTCAGTTTTAAAAAATGAAAAAAAGAAAAACATCTATGAAGCATTAACATTTTCCAAAGAAAACTGAGAAAGAATTAAAGAAAAATAAGACCCAGTAATGGGGAGGACACACTTATATCCAGTAAACATGAATGTAAATTAACCTGGCTCTACTGGTGACCAGTTTTGGAGTAACTCAAACATTTAAATATGTATGTTCTTGACTCAGTTCAAATTCTAAATATTCAAAATAGATAAAGAAACCAATAATTGACATATGCACAAGGATATCCATTGCAGTAGTATATGAAAGTAGAAACTGAAAACAACCTAAATATGAAAGGGATTTACATACATATAAACAATTTAGAAAAGATGAATATGAATTATATATACAGATAATAATAAAGGATAAACCTCACCTTTAGCATCTATTTTTATAAATCAATTTTAATTGGATCATAGCTGTCACATTTATTCATTTATTCATTGAATATATCTGCTTCTGCTCAAAGGTAGAGCTGAGTAGTTTTGACAGAGACAGTATGGTCAGAAAGCCTAAAGTATGTAAAATTGGCCCTCAATATGATAGAGGGGCTGTGGTGAAATTGGGGGAACATGGCCCCTAGCATCTGCATTAGAATGGCAGTCATTGTCCCCTGGTGGGTGGAGACTTGGAGAAGAGAAGGTTAAGCCTTCTTGGAAGAGAAGGTGATGAGGAGATTAGGGAGGAGAAGGAGACAAAACATGTGGAGAGGAGAAAGGGTAGAGCAGAGAGAGCAGAGGAGCAGCAGGAGCTATGAGCTGTGAGGTGTGGGAGCAGGCAGGATGTAGGCTCTAGCCTGGGCCTGGGTTAAGGAGTCCAGGGAAGCATGTTGGAGAAACTTGTGGCTTGTGTAAGGTGACTTGGAAATTTGGTACTTGAGGACTTGGTTTAAGTTTGAACTGCGAAGCTTGGAAACTATCTGGAGACCTGAAGTGGCTTGCTATATTGCTGTTTTCATTGTGAGATGCCTGAAGTGGTTGTTGCTATTGTATTGAGGGAGTCTTGCTGGTTTTCAGATCACTTTAGAGTTGGAGCTAAAAGAATGCTGGAACTGTGTCTTTTGAAGAAGAAGAAGAACTGATGATGCCATCCCGGTTTTCTTCATTGACTTTGAATCTCCTGCTTTTGAAGAAGGATCAATGGTACCACCTTGGCTTCTTCATCTGGTTTGAAGATTGGGTGGCTGCCATTTTGAGGAAGCACATGACTGAAGGCCCAATGTAGTCTTTTGGACTAAAGACTGGACTGATGGGTAAGACTACCAAAGGAGTTCCTTGTAACCTTCAGTGACTTCTGTTTATTTTGTCTTTCAATGAGTAAATCTGTTTTTCACTCCTCTTATGGTTAGTGTGGCCTTGATACTCCTTGCCCTTGGGCTGGGACAAACCTAAAACCTGATATGTGGATGGCTTTGCCTGTTTTCTCATTCAGTTTCAAATAAAAGTTTGTCAATCCCTGCTCTGCCAGTTCAGGATAACATTTCTATAATACTAGTACAGGATAATATAAAGTAAAAAATTACCTTTATAAAAATAAGGGACATTCAAGAATTCTTGAGTAAGAACATTTAAGTGAACCTACTTGAATTTGTCTTGAATGAGATGTGGAAAAAACTCAAATGTCCCAGAACAGATAAGTGGATCAAGAAGATACACACACACACACACACACACACACACACACACACACACACATAATGGACTACTACTCAGCAATCCAATAAAATAAATGCATGCCATTTACAGCAACACAGGTGGAACTGGAAGGGATTGTCTTAGGCAAAATAAGCTAGAAGGAGGAAGATAAATACCAGATGGTTTCACTTATATGTGAATATAAAGAAATCAAACAAAGGTTCAGACAGACAAATTTTGAAACCTACCATCAAAAGCTAACTATTGACCTGAAGCATTCAGGAAGGTGTGGAGAGGCAGTGGAGTGGGGGAGAGCACAATGAACTATGATGGAGAATTATCAGTGCTCTGGTGAGAGAACTAAGTTGATCACACTTGAGAGGAGAACTTTGCAAAAAATTAGTAAATATATAAAATTAAAAATATATAAATTCCATTAAAAAAGAAGAATTTGTCTTGGATGATTAAATATGCTGAAAATACCTTTGGGTCATTTTCTGAATTTTAAGATACAAATCACCATAAAGAATGAACTCCAGTACTCATATGTAATTGATATAGATGATATAGCAAAATCTAAATTCTTATTGAGTAGCATTCTGTTTGATGTTTCTTTCCATATATATAAAATAATTTTATTTATGTCACACTTTGTATTCCCTATGGTTCTCCCACCACCTCCCTTCCCTGACTGCTCCCATCCATTGTCCCACCCCAGCTGTGTACTTTAGTTTGATTGTTAGCTTGTTTTGACTTTTCCTCCTGGCCTTTTGTTTGTTTTTCCTATATCCCATATATTAGTGAAACCATTTGGTTTCTGTCTTTTTCTTTCTGACTTGTTGTTGCTGTTTTTCTTTATAGACAGGTTTGTTTGTTCTTTGATCTTTTCTCTTAAAAGTTAAATTGAAGAAAGCCAAAAATTGGGCGGGGGGGTTGTTAATAGATTAGAGACATATTGTTAAATATGCATCCAAGAATATAAAGTAGAATATCTAATCTGAAAAAGTAGACATATTTGTCTAGTTAATTTTCCATTCAAGTTGCTATATTAAAATGATGTTTTTATAATATAGTAAAATCTTGAAATGGAGTTAATAGAACTGTGCATGTTATGAGTAACTATCACCTAATTGAATGCAATAATTTGATTATCATTGATAAAGTTGGAAGTAATACAATTTGCTGCAAGATATTTTTATTGTAATCCTTCCTATTACAGTCAAAACAGTTTTGGAGTTTTAGTTCCACAGTAGAAAAATAAATTAATGCAACTTTGTATTTTAAATCATTCTAAGAGCTTTTTATTTATTCTCTCATAGTTACTTCTTCTACTTCCCCACTTCCAATTTTTAAAAGGAAATATTTGACATTTCTCTCCACAAAGTTTCTTGCCCAGTGGGCTAATTCTAACATCAACAAAAGCAGCAGGAGATCCTCTGAAGATCTGGAAAGAGCCTTTGAATAGGCACGAATGACCCCTGTTTGCTTAGAGTAAAATGAAGTGTTTACTTCTACATTCAACAATTTTAGAAAATTTCCAGGAGGAAAATTATGCTTAAATCAGTACTCTTCAAAGGCTGGTCTTATAAAATACTAGAATTTTGTGGCAGTGATTCAGTAAATGTTCAAAAATTTGTTTCTTAAAAATATTTTAATTTGATAATTAAAAATAGGCATGTACCAATGAATTCTTATCAAATTTTGACACATTGGAGATGATCTAAGACATTTTCTCGGGGTTCTTTCTCATTTTAATGCTTTAAAACTTTAAAACTTTTCCAGACATTCCACTGAATGGAAGAAGATATTTACATTTTATACAACTAATAGGGGTTAATATCCAAAATATAAAAAGTATTCATAAAGTTCAATAATTAAAAATTTGATTAAAAAATAAACAAAAGCTCTGAATAAACACCTCTCCAAAGAAGTCAGTTGACCAATAGCACATGAAAAGATACTCATCAACTCTTATCACTGGAGAAATAGAAATCAAAACAAGGTAATAACTACCACCTCTGTGAATGCTAAAATATAGTTTTTCTCCCTAACTCTGTATATATTTGTGCACTGGAAATGTCATTACTTGGGGGAATTGGAGATCTGAATTGCTTTCTTTATTTTCAATTCAGATTGATATATATTGATTCTTATAAAATTTGCAGTTGACATATTGATCTCAAAGAGGCTACACGTGCTAGTTTTCATATGCTCTCCTCCATTAAATTTTTTTTCTTGCATTCTTGTTGACATCATCCATGTTGACTCTCAGAAATTATTAAAGGGGTTACTGGGAGCCACTATATGGTTGTTGGTTCTTTACAGGCCTCTCTCAAAACTCTGGGGCCATTCTGTTTCCAGAGCACCCAAGCCAGGTCCTTCAGTCAAAGCTTGGAAAAGCGTAGGGACATCAGTTGATCACATCCTGTTGCCACAAAGCAACAGTCAACTGAACAGTAATAAGCAAATTCATACTCCATATCTTATAATAGAAGTAGCACACTGTTAATTATGAATTCTGGATACTTCCAGTCAAAGATTCACATTCAGATCAAGAACTACCCATAGTTATTTTTCATAATATAAATTTGATTCAAGCATTCTATTATGAACTGGTTTCAGATTTCTGGAATAGTTTAAAAGAGTACAAACTGAGAGAACAGAATAAACAGCTAAATATTGCCACCATTTAAAAATATTTGTTTGTGTAAAATAGAATTTTCTCAATATTGTTGTCTTTCTAAAAATCCTTTCTCATCTATTTGCCTCCCACTAACCCCCTTAACACCTTTCCCCATTCCCATTTTCCTGAGTTTCAAACACACTTAAACTATGATGAGAGGAATGTGACTTTAAAATTAAATTGACTTCCCATATTCTCACCACCTGGGCTTTAGACTTTGCCCTGTTGATTCTTTGGGGATTTTATTTTCCTTACCAGCAAATCAAGATGGTTGTATGAATTAAATAAAAGTATCAATCATGGGTAGCACAATAAATGTTAGCTCCCTTTTCTTTTATTAACTACACACTGTTTTCAATGCTTTGAAAATGGGACCGTTTTTCTCTCTGCCCTTGTTAAATGGTAAATTCAGTGACAAAGAATATTCAACCATATCCCACTTTTCAACTAGTAGGCTCTCAGTAGTTTCCATTGTAACAAAAGGGAAGAATAAATTAATGACTTGAATTGGATCGGTGTGACAGTTAATTGATTTCTTGTAATAATAAAAGTAACCATCATGTCCTATATTGCAACTTTCTTATAAGAGTTGAAAATAAAGCAATTAGGAGTTATCAAACTTTGAGAGCTTGTTTGGAGGTCCTAGCAGGGGAGCACAGCTACTCGTATACCTTCCACTGAAGAACCGCCAGTCTCTATTCCGGCAAAGCAGTCCTTTTTGACCAAGTGCACAACTTTGGGAGGGACACACATGGAGCGGTGAGGGAGGAAGGGGACAGCCGCCTAGCCAGCCAGATCAGCCGAATCAACCCTGGTGATCAGTGGGCTGACAGATGTCGCAGCCAGCTCGCCCTCACAGCCATGAAGTCATCAAGCTTTGTAACACATATGGGGAAGGGTGATAAATAATAACAGCTCACAACGTCTGAGAAAAAAATATCCAGCATTTAATTAAGTGCTGGATTTTAATTTCACAGGTAGTAAAATATATGAAATTTGCTTTGCATTATACAGTCAAGCAATGAGGTGCTAATGGAAAACTGGAGCAAAGACCACCCTTCTCCGAGAAACAGTATGCTTTCCTTAAGACATTTTATCACTGAAATTAAAAAAAAAACAGTATTTTCTATTCTCTAGAACCAACTAACCATTGTAGGATTTCAAACAGAGGCATGGCATGGTCTATTGAGGATTCCTGGTCAATTTGGAACTGGTATATGACTTAAAAAAAAAAAAAAAGCATACTTAGTCTCTAATATTACTTTGTACACTGGAATATATTTTCCTAATATGTCAATATCTCAAATTTAAAAATCCTAAGAATGCAAGGAATACAATATAAAAATAGCAGTTGTATATAGAGCAATGATTACATGTACTATTAAGTTTCTTTACTGCTCTAGTATATCACAATTATTGACCCATGCTCCTGTTTCTTTATTCAGTTGATTACATTATTTTTTACATCATTGTATACTCTGAAGATCTCCTAGCACCATGTCACCCATGAACCTTCATCCTAATCTCTTGTGTTCATCCCTCTCCTGATATCCCCATCCTGTCCTCCCCTGCCTTGTTGTATGCTTTAGTTCCATTGTTAGTTTGTTAGTTTTAACTTCTTGTCCCTTTGTTTTTTCCCCTATATCCAATACATAGGTGAGACCATCCAGTATTTCTCTTTTTCTTTCTGACTTATTTCTGCTAGCATATTTCCTTCTAGCACCAAGCATGTTACCACAAATGACATGAGTTTTGTCTTTTTTGACTGCTGAATAATATTTCATTGTGTAAATATACCACAACTTTTTGATCCAGTCATTGGCTTGGGGGCATTTGGGTTGTTTCTATATCCTGGTTATTATAAATAGTACTGTAAAAACATGGGAATATAGATTTCCTTTTGTATTAGTGTTTTTTTATTAGTGTTTGGTAGATTTCCAGAAGTGGGATTGATACAGGGGTAATGATGCATTTGAAAATTGTTTTGGGTGCTTTACTGCCCTGGTGGACATGGTCTGAGAGAAAGACCCGCAAGAAGAGGTACGAAGTGAGAAAAAGAAAAAGGATCCAGAGCTAGGAGGGGAAGACAAGAATGATGGGCTGATAGAACAGGCCCATGTGGCCTGATTGGGGAAAACTTCCTGAAAGAGTGAGCTGGTGATGGCAAGGAGCCATGATGGGAGAGTGACTGGCAGCGAAGTAGCTGGTGAAGTAGGATGCCAGAATGGCAGGCCAGGGGTGACCAGGAGCTACTGAGGGCAAGTCTGGTGAATTTGGTCAGACGCTGTCAAAGGCAGGCCTGGTAAAGAAATGTATGGAGCTGCAGCAAGGTGGCATATTGGGAAAGTTGACTTTGCATCAGTATCTGTTGGGAAAATTTGAAGAGCCTTGGAGTAGCCACAGCTTGGAACACTGGAGAAAGATGCAAAGAAAAGATGCTGAAGAAGGATTTGACCTTGCAGGGTGCCTGTCCCAGGTTTGAAGGGGCACCATCTTAGACATGTGTTTAGGACTTTCGAACTAAACAGTACTTGGGGTAAAATAACTGGCCACTTGTGGCATTAAGGACTTTTCGTTTTTCTGGTTAATTTCTCTGTAAATAAAACCCTGTTGTTTAAATTGCTTATGACTTTGGCAACTGTTGTGTGCATGCCCAGGTGATAGGAATCCAGTAAGAAGCTGGGAGGCAGAAACCACATTTCAAAAATGCCGCTTTTTTTCCTGTGGCTTGTTGGTTGGAGGTTTTTGCCCCTTTTTGACCCAATTTCAGGGTCATTGAATCAAACTGTAGCTCCATTTTTAGCAGTTTGAGGGTCCTCCACACAGCTTTCCATAGCAGCTGGGCCAGTTTGTATTCCCACAGGCAGTGTAGAAATGTCCCTTTCTCTCCGCATTCTTGTCAGCACTTGTTGTTGTCTGTTTTCTTTTGTTTTTCTTTTCATTTGATGTGGCCCTTTCAGGAGGGGTTTCCTGCTCCTGGGAAAGCCCTGGCCCAGGGATTCTCACCTGTGAGCAGTCATAATGGTTTTGTGAGATCTCAATCCCCTGAGTTCTCCCAGCAATTAAGATGTCCCCAGTTGGAGTCAGCTGGTGTCAGGGTCAGAGCCAATGATGACGAATGTTACAATGAAAACAATGATGATGGTGATGATGACAGCAGCTGCAGTCTCAGATGCTGTGGGTGCCTTCTCCAGCAGTATGCAACTGGCCACTATGGTGGCTGGCTCTAGAGGAACAGCCACTTTCTGAGCAGTTTGATGCCTTTGATCCTTTGTTCTCCAGTTCTTGGTCTTATTGGAGATGCTCTGGTGTCAGCTGTAAAAGTCTGAGTTTTTCTGGGAATTTGTATTGATTCCCTCCCCCCTTATTTTAAAGCTGTTTTTAGGAAAGTGATTGCTTTCAGTCTCTCTGTTCCACCATGTTGTGGGCCTTATAGCTAAGTTTTGAAAAATGGAGAAAGGGGAAATTATGGCCTCACTGGTTAGTCCAAGCTTAGATAAGTTATAAAGCACAGATCACACATGTGCGAAATACTAAGTTTCTTAACTTATCGAAATTAACCTGAAAAGCCTCTGCGACAGGTAGACATTGCTCATTGGTCCACACTAGTCTTTTGCTTCTGTGAGAGGTAAAACATAGTAAGAATCAAGACATAGTTTATTCCAGTGTCTTCTGGAAAACAAGGATGTGTTTACAGAAACTTGCAAGGAAGAAGAAAATAAGTGGCATTTAGAACATTCCCCTGCCCTCTGGGAGTTTACCTGCTAAGGAATAATGATACAAGAAGCTTTCCGTTAGATTTTTTATCAATCGTCTTCTCATTTTCTTTTAACTAAACTGTACAATTACAGTCGTTAGGGGAGGCGTACAAAGGCAACAACATTAAAAAAATGAAAGAAAAATACACTAATACATGAATTCCCCTACTACTGAACAGCTAGGCAGACATAGGTTGAAAGCATACTGAAAAGAGGACAAGGTGTCAAGTTCTTTCTGGAGACAGAAATTCATGGGCAGTAACTCAAGAGAGAGCAGTGGCATTCAAGGTGCCTGCCTCACTTCAAGTGTTCTCAGTACCCGCCACATTTTGATGTAGTTTCAAGTTCCAGACTGCTTTAGTAGCATATGAGATGTGGTTTGGCTTTGAACAATGTAAGGGAATTGTGGCTATGTGTGCTTTAGAATTTGAAAATCTTGAAAAAAGAATAATTTGTCATGAAGAATATTGGGCAAAACATTTTTTTTAATGGGTGATATTTTTTTTTCCTATTTACAACTTACAGCACAGTCTTAGTATTGCCAATGTTCCACTTCTACAGTTTCTGATACAAAAGATCAACTCAAGAAAGCAGATACAGAATTGGTATATTTTCCAATTGGTATATCTTGCACTATGTGTGTTTCTTGTATAACATTCCCATTGCACATACATACACACACACACACACACACACACACACACACACACACACACTTCTGGATTGAAGTCTTTTGCCATTCTGCTTGGATTGTCCAGGATGAATATAGATAGAGTGAAAGATAGAGAAAAGAGAGAATTGAAACATACTGTAAATAAATGGAGTCTTGTTTACAGCAATTCTTTAACATTTGTTTTACAACAGTTGTTTCCATGTTCAGCCCACACCAGCTGTTCTCCAAACATAGAGTTCTTAAAACTAATATGCTTTGCACCAACACAATTCTTCATAAAATGTTTAATGCATTGTAATCTTTGTCTTATTACTGCTCTTGTTCTGTCTACATCCAGCCCATCCCAAATTTCAATAGAATTTTGGGGAAGTAGCCATTTGTGAAATGGAAAAAACGGTTTATATATTTCAAAACTATAAGGTGGCTGATGAAAAAGATTTGCTGAAAAATGTTTCCTGCACCAGGACTGTGTTTAGCCTTTAAATACCACTGTGAATGTTGAGCCAGATGCATTATTAATAAATGTCATCTTTTCAAGTGAGTTCAGTATTAATATTGATACAAACTTTCTTCCTGCTCTTAATTTTGCATCTCAATAAAGATATGAATGTTGGCAAGCACTGCTATTGACAATTGATAAAATTATGCAAACACAATGTTTTTGCAGCTTTTTGAGTAAATACTGCATGCTAATGAATTCCAAACTGTTTTCTGTGTTCCTGTAGGAGCTGAAATTGTGTAGGTGGACTGCGCCATAGATGTGCTTTTCTAAGCCTGTTACACTTATCTCAGCAGAGCTGTTGTTTGCTCCTTAATAAGCAATTTGGTAGTTTTAGCATGAGCTCTGAGGCCCTCCAAAGATCATTTATATAATGACATCTTGTGGAAGCAAGTCTTTCTAGAACTTTTGAAGGTAGTAATTATTTCATATATTTGTTCCGTAGCTGCAGTAGTGTTTTCAAAAAGCTTCCTGCTAATTTTCAGTTTAAATGCAATGGCACACATTTGTTCTTTAGCTGTAACAAAACGGCTTGGGACATACATTTTGAAGCAGATTTTAAGATATGCAACTTTAATAGGAAAACATTTGCCTAGCTAATGATTCTTTTATACCCCTGTCCTTAGATTTTCATTAGATAACTCAGGGAATTAATATATCAATGCACAGGAGAAAAATCTAAATAAAAGGGAAGTAGGAAGAAGTTAATAGTAGTTTACAAATACACAAGTAAAGTCGTTTCAAATCACAGGTGAAACCCATAATGACTGTCTTCAAGGAAAGCATCAATATAAATTATTTGAACATTTATTAAACTTAAAGAATTATGCTCTCATGGGGACTTTCTTTGAAAATGATTTAAAAGAAGAAAAAGGAAACTTTGAGTAGAGGTATCGGTTAGTCTTAAAACCAATATATTCTTACATTGGCAAGTTGACCACGTAGCCTCGAAACAAAATAAAACTTGCTATGAATAAAAATTCTTCCTAAGAAGAACTAACTCAAATTAGATTTTTAAACAAAATTAGGAGACCACCATATCAATGATCTCCCAACCTGTAAGAGTATAAAAAATAAGTATACACTTTCTACTTACGGACATGCAATATTTATGAAATTTACTATACTCATAAATACTAAATATGTTAGAAAGCACACAAATAGATAACTTAAACAGAAATAGATGTTTGGCTTGTCAGTATGAGGATTATAGTATTTTGGAAAACACTGCTCTGTAACATAACCTAACTGTGCCAGTATCCATTCAAACTCTCATATATCAACTCATTTAATTTTCATAACAATCCACCCAAGGGGGCATTATTCAAATCAATGTAAGTATGATCTAGGAAATTGGAAACTCACCTCCATGCTATGCACAGATAGGCAATTCTTTGATCACATGCCATACTTCACACTTAATCTTTCATCCCTTTGTACATCTCACCTCATTGTTTTGCTTATTGATTACCTTATGCTTAATTTACACTATTTTTAAGATCTGCAAAACAAATATTTGCAATTGAAAAGAAGCTATAGTGAGGAGGTTAAAGTTGCTTTCTATAGCATTATTGTTCTCCATTTTTATTACATCTTCTCACGTGTTCTCCAGCTGTCCCACCTAGGAACAAAAAAATGACCCTGAGATAGCCTTGGAATTATTGTTCCCAGGTAAGGTATTCCAGGGTTAGTTGGTAAAGAATGTTTCCTATTTTCTATATTAAGGATTTTACAAGCTATGGAGACAAATGCCCCAAACAGATAAGTGGACCAACAAGATATGGAACATATACATCGCTGAATACTGCTCAGTGATCAAAAAGGATAAGCTCATAACATTTGCAGCAAAAATGATGGGAAGAGGTGAGAGAAAGGGGAAAAGGTGAGAAAAGAGAGCAAAATAGACTATGACAGAGGACTGTAGGTTATCTGGTAGTGGGAGAGCTATAATAGTCACACGTAAGAGAAATTCTATACTGTCAATAAATCAATAAGGAGGTAAAATGATTATGATTATCATTCTATCGATGCTTTTCCTTTTTCTGATAGAGCTAAAACTCTTCACTATCACTCTGACCATGACTGAAAACATAGAAGTAGTAAACTTCCACAAAGTTATATTAATTAGATGTTCAAAAGATTAATTAGATGTTTAAAAGTTTGACTTCCTATTTTACATTTCATTCTCTATGCAGTTTTTATTTTCCCACAGATGTAGTTACCAAATATAGGTTCTTCATTGAAAAATTACATTTCTATGTCTAAGACTTCTTCCAGACAATACCTACATTTAAAAATATGTTCACCATCGGTATCTTATTTTTCAAAACACCCCTATAAACATCTCCTTTTCCTTTAATCTTTCCCTAGTTTTAGGACAGTATGCAAATATCTACTGGTTCTACATAATGAAATTGAATCACTCCTAAATACAAGTCTTTGGGACACTGCTTACAGAGTTTGTACCATCTGTAGCAAGGTAAGAGAAATAAGATGTACACACACACACACACACATACACATACACACACAAGCATATGACCCTCCTGGTATGAAGGTACCAACTGAAACTGGTATCTTATCTTGGGAAGGCTTATCCTTCATTCAGAAGTTGTATTCTTATACTTTTAAAGTATAAGAATATCCTATTTCTTACATAAGAATGGTAGTGGAAGGTAGTTTTCTAAGACATTTTTCATTATTTTTCAAAATAAAATTTAGCGACCTTCAAAGTTTGTTTGTGAACAGAGCTTTGTTACATTTGTCTTTAAAAACTCTGGAAGAGAAACTTCCCTCCTCTTTGAAATTTACAATCAGGAACCACTGATATAAGTAACTGATTTGGCAATTCATTAGGGACTTGCTTGCAATGAAACATGCTAATTTGCTGGATGTCATTCCATTATGTCCATTACCTTCAACAGTAATACTAGAAAAGTAGAAAAATAAGAATATAATTATTTGAGTCTATACAATGTCTAAACTGTGCCAGGTATAGATAGCTACCTAATAAATATTGTCCAATATTGGTATTACCAGATCTTGTTATTTTTTTCAAAAATACTTTAAGAAAATCATTTGATTTGATGTTTTCATTTATCTTTCTTTTCACTTTCTGGATTATTTATTCATTTTCTTTAAATGCTTTTTGATAAACAAAAGTCTTTGTTATTTATTTTTCATTGCAGCACTACTTACAATAGTTATTACAATAGTCAAGCTATGGAAACAACTTAAGTGCCTATGGACAGAATAGTGAATTATAAAAATGTGCTAAGCATACACAAACACACAGATATAATGGAATACTGCTCAACTATAAAAAAGGGATGAATTCTTGCCATTTGCAACAACATGAATGGAATCAACTATTTTAGTCAGCATATTTCTAAAAAGAAATTGGGGGAGAATCTAGGTAATACTGTGTGCCAAACTTGAAACAAAGTTGGTCAGTTAGCAATAATTCAGAAGACGATAATGTAAAAAGGTGAATATTATCTTTACTAGACAAGTGAAACAAGTCAGACACAGAAAAACAAAAAATGCAAGATTTCACTTACATCTGGAGTTTAAAAGTTGAAATCATAAAATTGGAGAATGAAATGATAGTTACCAGACTAGGGGATGAGGGAAATTATATGTTGGTCAGAATTTTCAAAGGTGCAGTTACGTATGATAAGTTAAGTCCTGGAGGTTGAAAATGCTGCATGGTGATAATCAACAACATTGTACTGTATACGGGAAAGTTTCTAAGATAACAAGTCTTAAATCGAATCTATATACACACACACCATCAACTATAGAGAGGTGATCAATAAGTGTTTAGGCTTGCCTGTGGTGTTTATGTATGTGTGAACATATATATGTATGCATGTAGGAATAGATACATATGTATGTAAACACACATACATATCAAGTTGTATACTTTAAATATATTATTTATATATGCTAAAGATATTTCAAATGAAGTTATTTTAGAAAAGAATATCAATTTCTTGATTAAAAAGGCATAAGAATCAGAATCTCCAAATTCATTTGAATAAAAATAATGGAGATACTGAATTATAGAATGAATAATTCCAAATTCTCATATTATAGCTTCCTGGAATGGCTCTAATTATCTCACTGTTAATAGCATAATTTTTAAAAAGCCATCAAAGTAAACTCAATTTGAAATCTCTAAGAAAACTATGGCATAGAGTAATTTAAGAAGAAAGATTTTTGCAAAATGAAATAAAAAATAGGGTGCTAGAACTTTTAAATGACTTGGAATCACTGTGATTAGACAACTCCTGTAAAAGCAGAGCAGTAATACAGTTATGAATATAGTCCCTGGTGACTTACTGCTTGACTCATCCAAAATTGTGCCCTTCCCACTCCAGTTAAAATGTTATCTCCCATCAAAATATGACATCCCAAAACAACATGCCAGTAACTCTAGGCCTTGGGGAGCTGCAATGAATATCATTCAAATTAATTCTGACTGACATTTTGGTAAATCACCTCTTCAAGTCAGGAATGGAACATTTTTAAAGCACTTGAGCAGTGCCAAAATAGTAGGGAGTAAAACCACGTTTATCACTCAGGAGGTGAAGTGCCAGGAGAGGATGAGGCCAAAAAAATGGCAGCCATATCATCTCAACTGGGACATGAATGATGGGTCTTCATCAACAGGCATGTATTGATTGTGTAAACCTCTCTACACAAAAGGTTTATCAGGTGAGATATATATATACATATATATATACACACAAAGAAAAATATGTATGTGTATTCATTTACATTTTAGAACAAAAGCACACTCAATAATTAAGGGCAAGGTTTTGGAATAATCAATAACCTGTTCAAATTTAGATTCTGCCACTTGTCAGTTGTTGAGTTTTATGAAAGTTTCTCTGTATGTCAAATTTCTTAATCATAAAATTCAGGTGATAAAACACAAATGTCATGTGGCTGATGGCAGAAGAAAATGAGATACATGAATCCTGCTCTATATTGTGTTTGGCATAATCTGGTAAATCAGTAAAAGTTAGCTGTTCCTGCTTTTACATATGTGTGTCTTTATGTACACATACATACACACAGGTATAAATGAATGCATATACATATGTATCTGTGTATACACATTGATATATTTGTATGTGTGTATGCATGTATGTATGTGAATAGATGTGTATATATACTTATACACACAGGCACACATGTATACACATGCATACATACCTGCTTTATACATACATAATAGTTAAAGCTTAAACCCCCTATACATGAGACCAATTATAGACTAATGACCTACAATTCTTACAATTCTATTTGTAAATAACTCCTTCAGAGTGAGGAAACTAGAATTTATTAAGCATATACTTTTATTGGCACATAAATTTACAAAAATTAACTTATTGTGTCCCCTTGTCACAAAGAAACTAAGGTTGAGAGAGTAAAAACTTGTCCAGCGTGGTATAGTCGTCAACACCAGGACTTGTCCCTAGATCTATCCTCTTAATCCTATAGCTTGTCAGCCTCCTCCTATTCCTTAAATTGAGATAACAAAATTATTAACTGAGACTGTTCCTCACTCAAATTCATTCTCTTCCTCATCATCAATGACCACTGCTTTAGTTTGGATAGATAATAGCATAGTTACCTTAGCTATTATAATAATGACCTCACTGGACTCTTCAAACTTTCCCTGTGCCAATTTGGTTTTACTTTTTAGTTACTAGAATAAACAACCTGAAGTTCAACTTCATGTGTGACACTGTTTTTAATCATCAATGAGTTTCACTGCTGATCGAATTAAACGCAAATATATCAGATCACCCTTCAATGTTCTCAACAACCAGGTGTAAAACCTTCCTTTCACTCTTAATTGAGTCAACTGCTTAGAATCAAAATTGTGCCCTTTCCACTTCAGTAAAATGTTATCTCCCGGTTTAGAGCTACAGTTTGGATGCTGCAAGTTGACCTGGACTATCTGTGGTCTCCTGGATACTGCCCAACTACCCTGGAAACCTTAACTACCTGCTGTGCTGCTTCCACAGCTCCCTGTCCTTAATCTCTTATGCATTTTCTGAGACTTCATAAAAATACCACTTCATTAATCAAATATTTCCTGATCTTCCTCTACTCTTTGTGATAATTTCCTCCTTCAATAACCACAGTTGCATTTTAGTACTTTCAATATCTGCTATATACTATCTCGGGATGTCATATTTCTTAAAAGTAGAAATTAAGTCTTATTTATTAGGCATTCAGATTTTTTTTCTTTTTTTGAGATTAGGTCTCAAAAAATGATGGGTTGCCCAGGGTAGTCCCAATGCCACAAACTCAAGAGATCCCCAGCCTCAGTCTCCCAGGTAGCTGAGATTACAGATGGCTGCCACTGATTCCAGCTGCTTTTTTCAAGACCAGGTTTCGCTATGTTGCCCAGGGTAGTCTTGAACCCGCGAACTCAAGCGATCCTAGGCCTCTTGTCTCCCAGTGCTTGGATTACAGATATGTGCTAACACACCTGCTGGTATTCAGATTATTAAGCAGTCCTTAATAGTTACCAACTAACACTTACATATCACTAAGTTCCAAGCATTGTCCTAAGATCTTGTACGTACATTAACCACAAACTAATTAGGAAGGTATGGTAGGCACCTTCAAAATGGCCTGCCATTATCTCCACCTTCTAGTATTCATACCATTCTATAATCAATTGCAGTCAATTCTTTGGTTTGAACATAAAACTTGCCTCTAATGAATATGATATGGCAAAAGTGATGGATGTCACCTCTGTATGTTTCAAAAGACTGTGACTTCCATCTTGTGCTTTGTCTTTATTTTATTGAGAGAAGTCAACACTCATATACAAGCTCTCTAATGAAGAGACTGAAGAACTGAATTCTGAACTTGGAGTCATATCCTCACCCAGTCAAACATTTAGATGACCTCATAGTCCTTACTGATACCTTAAGATATGCTGAACACAGCTTTTAGGAAAGACCTTGATCCAGAGGTACACAATTAAATTATGCCTGGATTCATAATTCACTTTTGTGGTAATTTTCATGCACTAATAGAAGATAAATACAGAAAGCATTGTTATTATTCCTAATTTTTAGATAAGAAGGCTGAGGCTTATGTACCTAGTAAGGAACAAGGATAGCACCCAAACCGGGGCAGTAAAGCTCAAGCCTATACTCAATCACAGAGCAAGATAGCCTCACAAATGAATGAATAAAATTTCTTTCTCCAAATTGGTCCATTAAGTACAACATGGCCAAGTGACTTCAACTCAATTAAGTGTTGACTAAAAAGATGTTTATACTATCCTAGTTCACAGTTATATTAGTCTCTGTTGCTATAAAACAGATGTATATAAGTTACTTATTTCATTATGCATTTATATCAAATTTTCTATGTAAAACTTGGATTCTCTTTATAGCTATACTGATATGTATGTAAACTAACATTTGGAAACTCTCTGTTTCAGTTTATATTTACAGCTTAAAATATAGTGGTTGCCGTGCATAATGAACTTGAAAGAGGCTTTAGAATCCCACTAATCTAGGTTTCTGAGGTCCACCTCAAATAATGTCTACAGGCAACTGAGGTTATAACAACCTCTCTGAGCCATGGCTACCACCACAATAAAATGAGAAGAGGAAGAATACCTATAGAACTCTGGGTTTAGTTTTTAAGTAATTAGATCACTTGGGATAGTACCTAATTCATTTCCCTTTAAGTTCTTGATCAGATTCCCTGTATTCAAAATTTTCCTTGGCCATGGAAATTTAAAATGATTGATTTCTCTTCAGTACCCTTCTAGTCTATATCTCCTGTACTAATAAAACACAATGATTAACAGTATCTGCCACAAGCAAGAAAATACCTTAATATTTTATGATGTACAATTAAATTACTCATTCAAAAAGTTTTCAGTGAATACCCTAAATAAGGTCTGCATCATAGTAATGAAGCTTTCCTTTCTTATTTTGAATAAAGATAGTGGCCATTAAATATTCCATGAATGAATAATTGAACACTGAACCATTTCATTATCATAGGGTAAAATGAACTATCCTTGATGCATTTTAGAAATAATTGTCTTGACATGGTTGACAAAACCTTGTTAAGAAGTAAAAGTTTAACCAGTTGACTTGTTGAAACTGTATCTCATTGTGGTACAGGGCCCATATATTTATATAATTACTATACAATTTGTATTTTTCATATAAAATAATAGGCATCAAAAATTTACGTACTATGTATAGTTATATGAAATATATAATCCATCTAATTTATCTGTAATTGGTGGCAGAACTGGTGCAGGGTCTATATTAAACATTTACAATCACTTTGCAGAGTAGGAGCTACACTTCCCATCAGCCCTTGTCCCTCTCACAGACATTTAGTGCCAATAAGAAGTACTCCTACCATTTAAGGCTCATTCCCCAAGGAATGATAGGATTTCTATGATTCTGTGAGCTGAGGTCTACCTTTGAATGTGGAGGATGGCTACTAAGAAACTACCTACTGTGGTGTTACATGCAATTGAAATTGTTGACTGCTGCTTCCCTGTAAATCCAGTATTATTGGATTTCCTGAGTTATTTCCTAAAAGGTCTCTTGACTTCATGCTTTCAGAATTTCCAAAATTCTGAGAAACTTCAAACTTCCATAGAGAAGTTCAAAGAATTTTGAATTTTGAATGACAATAAATAGCATGGTGGCTTCTGTTTTCCAGATTGACCTGAGACCCAGACTTGACTATGATTTGGTGATTTAAAGGCAGTGATGGTATCATTCACTAAACATGAATCATCCCCAGTAGAAAATGCCTCTCAATTATTTTTCCCTGAAAAACTTATAAAAGTCTTAAGTATGCTTTTAATATCACCTGTTGTTAATGAATTCTTTTTTTTTTATTTCTAATTGTCCCTGAAATTCTTGCTTTTGGGAAAAATAAAAGTGATGGAAGAGTTAAAAGGTATAGAACAATATAATGGTATTTATTATGAAGAAATATGTGTGTGTTTCTAATATCATAGCCTATGACTCAGATGTCAGACATAGATGTCTGGGCTCAGGTTATAGCTCCATCATTTATGTGACCAGTCTGCCTGCTCTTTTTTTTCCTATAAAATATGCAAAAGACTTTGTAAGCTAGTTGAGAGTGAAAAATGAGTTAATATATGAAAAGTGCTTTAAATCAAGTCTGGCACTGTAATAAACATGGTTACAATGTCTATTATTATTTTTACTATTTCTTAGTCATAACAGACAGGAAGATGGCTAGAATCCTGAATTCTCAAAGCCTCTCCTAGTTTCCACCTGCTGCCACCAATTCCACATAGTAAAACCAAAAACACAGAAGGAATGCTGGGTGAATGCATACTTCAGAACAGGCTCCACCCTGGCAAACTTGACAGTACACTTGAGGAGCATTTCTTTTATCTTGTCCCACAACCCTAGACCAGAGTAGGAAAACCACCTCCCAGTTTCTTTTCCATAGGCCCCATTCTGATATATCACTCATGACTGTGACATAACCTTAACATAACCATAACATAACCTGAAACAGTTATGTAGCAACTATAACAGCTAAGACTTAGAAGTAGCATATACTTAGCAGTTTCATTATATGCTAGGCAATATGCTAAATTTTCTACATGTATCCGAATCCCCTGACACTCTAGAGACATACAACTTTATTAGGCTTCCAGGTTTCTCCCCAATTAAAAAAAAAAAAAAAGCTAAAAACTGAGCCCAGGAGCCAAAGGGGATTCAGTTGGTAGCAGACAATGCTATTCACACTCAGAAAGCCAGACTACACAGATGAGGCTACTAGAGGGGGGAGGAGGAGAGTGGTGAAGTGGTGGGGGGAGGGGGAAGAGGGGAGAAGGGGGCTTGGTTTCAATGGACTATGGTAGAGGATATGGGTGTCTTGGAGATGTATGTAGTGTGGTAACAGACACATGAAAAGGTGTGAATCTATCCCTTTGAATTATATACAGTGTTATAAACCAACATAATCTCAGTTTAAAAAAAAAGAAAAGAAGTCAGACTCAAGAGTCTTTCTCTTAACTACCACATGCATGCTCAGGTGGTTATAGTGCTTGGTGCCCTGATTTCCACTAGGTGACAACTGGCAATTGGTGGGAGAAGAAGCATTTTCTAAAATCAAAGAAATTAGCAAAATCCTGATTCTTCCTTTGTCCAAAGTAAACTGCACTTGTAGTTCAGTGTGTCTATCAAGCATATTCTTTTACTTAAGGGGAAGAAAAGGTTATGTATTTAAAAAAAGGTGAGGAAGCCATTGGAGGATGCCATAAATTTATTCTGTCAGGCAGGCCGGGTTGTGTGACAGTCAGAGACATGGCTTGATGCAGAGATGTGAAGTGTGACTTTTTTGACTGTCACACTGGATGAGATGGATGGATTTTGGAACACATCCCAGGAAGCTGAGATACTCATGTGGTCAAGTGTTGGTCTCTCTGATCAAATCTGACTTGCTGTCTTTGAAGTTGTTGGATTTTGCCAGCCCTCCAGATGCTGCATTGTGTCTTTGCAAATGCAGTTGGTTTGACACCATCTGCAAGACCCTGCATTGGTCCTAGCACTATGAGCCATTGTTTCTTCAGGAATTAATGGACATTCTCACATTCTACCTGTTAATTGAGCTATTTTCACACATGCTAATGTGTCGGTTACTCAGGGTCTAGTTCTCACTTACATACCCTGTACTAGATATGCATGTAAATGGGAGAAATCCAGGAACCTGCTGCCAAAATCCAGATAGCCTACTATTCAGCAAAGGAGAACAGCTACTGATTGAAGAAATTATACTTCCAGAAATAAATGTATAGGATTCATGTTTGGAGAAGTAAATTCGTGTGAGAGCACATAGTCATCCTACAATATAAAGGATCTCACACTGCATGAATCACTTGGTTTATCTATAATTTAGTTCCTTTAGTTGCTCTAAATCAAGACAATGATATTTTTACATGCTCTAGAGTCATTTCACCTAAACATCACCGTGGAGCAGAATGCAGGAAATTAAGTGAGAATCTGGGCTCCCTTCCAAAGGTGTTCAGTTAAGGAATTAACCAAAGTACTTGGTTATAAGGAAATTTCATTTATCTGCTACAGTAGATGTTCTCTTATCAGAAGGAAAAGGGGGTAATAGTTGTCAAATTCATCCAAAAATGAAATTAAAGAGGAAGTCAAAGATTATATGTCCTAAGTATTTCTTTTAAATTAAAATATGGCTATACATTTTGCATCAATATTTTGATGAAGAACGAAATAATTTTTATTTTTACGCAGGTGTTTTCACTGAGTGTGGGTCTGTCTGCTGATTGCTATTTCTTTTCATCTTTCTTACATAAACCACATGTATACTGTATTTTCTATGAGTTCGAGTTGGGGTTCATTCAACGTAGAGACTTAGTAATCTGATGGGGGTACCCGGAGAGATTTTTGTATTCTTTATCTCACTTAAATCTAATTATTTCACACACATTTTTAATAACTCTTTTATACTATTATTTCACAGATATAAAAATGTAATTGAATATAAATAATTTATATGGCTAAAATGAAAAGTATAAAAGGCGTTCACGGGTTTAAAAACAAATACAACTAACTCTTAACAAGCATACAACTACTGTAATGGGAGCAGAACTGTGTGTATCCCTAGTGAATAGCATATAGGCTATTGGCATTCCACGTTCATCTATCAACCTGTTTTATGAAAGAGATAAATAGAGCTATTAATTCAACAACTTCTACATATCCATTCCAACTGCTTGTACACATGACCTATTCTGAAATCCTCAACTATGTAGGATTTGATAACATAGTAATTACCCTGACCATTTAACAAAATCTGAATTTCACAAATTTTGGTTAAAAATCCCACTTGGTATTAACCTCAAAGATTCAAATCACAGCTGGAAATATAATCTTTTCTTAAAATTATGGACCATCCATGTTATTTATATTACATAATGGGTCAGCAATTTTAGTATCTGAAGAGTTGTTAGTCATCTAAATGTAGTGTATATAAAATGTTCAAGATTATTATACAGTTCCAGAACAAAGAGGAAAAAGAAGTGGAATACAACTAGAATTGTATTTTCATTTTTTCTTGAGCCCTAGAGAATATGGAACATTCTTCTATTTTTATCCAATAGGTTGAAGAAAACAAACAACATAACTGACAGCTATCACACTGCGATAGTTTTCTTTTCTATAGTAGTACCTTTACAAGAAACTTTTTGTCAGAAAAATAAAAGCTCACCCACCCAAGTAATGTCTCCCCAGTGGTCCCCTTGTTACCACTATAATTCCAGGGCATAATCGTTTCATTAATACTTAATTCAAAATCAGATGAACCAGATGAATGTAAATGGAGAATGTAATTCACGAGTAGACACTGACGACTTTTGAAGGTAGAAGAAATGGTATTGGGAATGTGGGAATGCTAGTTAATGTTATATATTTCCTATAAATCCTAGAGGCAGTCACATTATAGTGTCACCCATTTTATTCAGAAGACTTGACTATATTAAAAATCTTTGTATAAAAAACTGTGAAAACAGGACCGTGAGGCTATTTTTTGAGTATTTCTTTACAGATTACAAGTAAACTATACGTATTATAGTTTCTGGGCATTGTGGGGAGTTTTTAATTTGTTTGGGGATGACATGGCTACCATAAGTTTTCCCTATTTCCTTCTTCATGTTTTTGTGATCAAGAAATATTTCATACATAAGAACCTAACATAGAACACAAGTTGATAGAAAATTTTTTAATAAGAGGTAAAAATTATACTTTAGCATAACATTTCTAACATGACATGCTATTTATCTGTTTAATACATCTTGCTGTGCACAATATAAAATCAGTTTGTCATAACCTTAAAACATTCTTTTCTGGTTCTGAAAGCCCCAGCATAAATTGCCATTCTTTGACTTTAACAAGCATAAAAATAAAAACTGATTTTTTTCCTTGAAAAAGATGAATTACCCTACCTTGACAGAGGGCAATTAGCAAACCCAATGCAAGTTAAGAGAATGGGTTGACAAGCACAAAGAAGACTAAGAAAACATGGGCACATTTTGCATGTGCTTTAATATATAAATGATTAAAAACATTACTATATATGTTAATTGCCACCAACTTCAACACAACCCTATTGGAAGACAATATTAAGTCGTGGAAAACAGTACATCTTTAATTATTTGTCTATTCTATAAACAAGTTTAATTGGAATCTAAAAACAGCAAGGGACAAAAGCTCAGTTCATTAGGGACCAACTAACTGTAAAGGGCAGATAAAAACCTTTTGTCTGATACAGATGTACCTCCCGAGCACCATCAGAGAGCACCAGGCAGCACACTAATCAGTAATAAGAGGTGTTCTCATTATTAAGCTTATAAAGCATAAACCAGGTCACCACAAGCTTTGAAGGTACTGATCATCAATTATTTCGCTAATTGTTTGTTCTGTTTGCATGTCTCAGGGTAAAAGGAAAAAGTCACTGAAGCGAAAAAGAGACACCAATAATTGCTACCTCAGTGACAGTTGGTTTTTAGTATCTCATTATTTATGATTTGTTTTGTTGTGCATATGTGACTTTAAGTCTACTGTATTAATGTATACCCAAGAAGTCTACTGTATAACACTTGCAAAAGAATTACACAAATTAATCAGCAAACTCAGCCATGGAATCTGCCCTGCAAAATCCTATAAGACTGTTAATAACTCTGTGTATGTGTATGTGCATGTATGAGTGTGTGTGTGTGTGTGTGTGTGTGTGTGTGTGAATTCCAGGACCTGCATTTATTGCACACTGAATTTCTGCTGTGGAGGAAGTGCTATGTAGCATGTTGCAGCATAACATGCCAAACTTTCTCTGGCTGTTGCCATTTTGTTTTAAAGAATCACAAGGCTTTCCAGACCGTTTTAGAAGTATTTGATTAAACATCTTTGTGAACAATACCAACAATTCCATGATAATAAAATTGACCAGAAATAGTTGCTTTGTGAACTGAATTCCCAAGATTAAGCAAATGATCACTCACCCTAGCCATAAGATGGTTAGGACTGAGAAAAATAGACCCTTTCTAGAATTCCAGGACAGTCCAGCTTCATTGCTTCATGTTCACTTTAGTTGTAAGGCAAAACTTCTATTTTATTCAGACTTCTAGTCATTAATGTTCCACTAACAAATGTGAACTAAAGACTATATTTATAAACTGAAAGCAAAGCAATATCTCTAATAAAGATATAATTTAAATGTGTGTAAAAAGACTGCACATTTGTACATTTTCAAGGTTGAGGAAATTGATGGAAGTAGTGTCTGTGTATTTATCATTCAAACAAAAAACCACATTTCTCTCTAAAAGAGATATTCCATTTTCTATCCCTCTCATCACATGACTTAATACTGCAAAGAGTACAAAACAAACAAGGTCTTGCTGTTGAAGAATTAATTTATTTATAATATCACACTGTTGTACTTAGATTCTTAGTAAAGAGCACTAATGGTTTCTGTCCACAAGAAATAAAAGTAAATATTGTTCACTGGAATGTTAGTCAGTTCTAGAAACTGAGCAAAGTCCATGTCCTTTTCAATAGAATCAACTATCTCTGAGCAAGTTGGGTTGATGAGAATAAACCAGTACAAGAATATTTCTTATTCAAAAACAGTGAAGCCCAATTCTACTCGTAAGTAGAAAAAAAAGAGGTTATTAAGAGATATCTAGTTTTCTTGCTCAATTAACACAGGGAAAAGAGTTGTTTAAGTATTTCATAGGCGAACAGATTTCAGGTAACTGCACCTGTACTGTGGAAAATTACTCTTCAATTATACATAGTAATTAGAGTTGTTGTTTAACTATTATGAAAAAACCTGCAGTGTGCTAGAAGGTGCAAGCTACTCATGTAAAGAGTCTGTCATTGGTAGTAGGTAAGGGAAGATGATTTGAGATAGGAGAAAAAAAGCAAAACCTGCTGGAGAACAGGTCTTTGTACAACACAGAAAATGAAACTATTCAAACATATTTCTTGATCACTTATATGTCTTTAGCATATTAATAAGATTGTTGAGATGGTCAAAAATTATCATATTAAATATTATTAATGCACTTTGCTAAGTGGTGATATATTACTGCCAACATTCAATATATCATTTTAAGTTTGGGTTTCTGAAATGTGCCCCCCAAAGTCAATTTTTATGAGCTCAAGTAAAGCACTTAAAGCATTTTCTCATCATAAGACTGATGGGAGTATGACTGGTAGAATTCAGATATTGCTCAGTGGTAATATTTTACTCCTAACACTTAAGGTTTCAAATGATTCACTGCACAATACACAATAGTGATTCAGACAGAAATACCTCACTCACCAGCCAATTGTCTCCCACTTGCCTCCTCAACACAGTTTTGAAGCATTTAATTTTGTGTACAATGAACAACTCTCTTTAATAGTATAGATGATATTGAAACCATAATGTAGCTAAAATAACTTTAGTACAATATTAAGTTCATCAAATTATAACATCATATTCTATGAAATCTGTTAGAAAGGAACCTATGCAAGAGTGCACCCATCTGTTTTCTTTATTCTGCCTTTCTGTCACCACTGTCATCATCATCCTCAACAAAAAATAAAATAAAATTTGCAAGAAAGTGCTTGATAACTGCTGTAACATGTATAAAACTGAGCACAATTAAGCTTGATGCAGTAATTATTGCTTAAAAATTAAAACTATCAACTCTTAACTATCAATGCCAATTTATAAAATGTAGGTTCTATGAACTCTAGCATTTCTCTTTCACTTACACTAGTCTTAGATGAATTGTAAATTAAATATTTGTTTCCCGCAAGATTCTTTGGCATTCTCTCTCTCCTTCATAGTATCAGTGACTGGCCGACTCCAAACACCACAAGTTTCCATTTGCAAGTAGTGGTTGCAGTTAATTGTTGATACTGATGTGAAACCGCATTGTATGCTTTATCTTATTTTAGAGCTTGTAATTGAGGTGTCCATGTTTTCTGCCTTCATTTCTTAGCCTTTCAGTGAGATAGGAAGCACAATTTAAAAACATCACCTCCCTCAGGACTGATTGTGCCTTAGAACTCCCACTGAAGTCAATAGGTGCTTTGTGTACACTCAGACTAGACTCATAATGAGGAGAGTTGATGAGAATCCAGCTTTCCAAGGATGACTAGTGCTGAGTCTTCAAGGTCATTCATCACTTTCATCTGGGAAGGGAGACCCTTTATTTGCTCTCTCTTCTCAAATAGGTACACAATTAAAGGAAGAATTATTCCTCCCAGTGGCAATCACTTTATTAACAAAGGGCACGTTGAGCCCCCATCTCCTCTCATTGCCAGATGGTCTGTGTGCCCAAGCAACTGAAGGCAGACTCAATGAATATCTTACTTTTTGCTTCAGAACTGCTGGCTCTATTACTTCTCTGCTGGCAGAAAGTGAAAGAAAAACCTCCTCGTAGGTTTGCACTGCATTATTTAATTTTCTCTGTAAACTCTCAGTCAATAAAAATAAAAGTGGTATATTTTAGGTTGTCTGTCCAATAATTAGGTTCAAATTAACATTTTAGTGCAAAAAATCTAAAATTATGAGCCCATAATTAGAATCATCTGCCATAACCTAGACTGAACAGCATTTATGATGAAGTAAAGACAAAGCTTTCATCCAAAACAGCACACTTCTTATCAACTTTGATCAAAAATACTCAAATAGCACAGTGCTAATAGCATTTTGTAAGATGTATTCAATGGTAGAATCCTGTGCTTTTGACAATGTCATTAAAATTAACACTAATGAATTTAGCATTGTGCACTAAACAGGATTAAACTGAAAAAAATGTTCTCTATCACACTTGTGGACAAAGTCCTCCCCAACCAAAAGCGTATTATTCTCCTTGTAGGCAGTAGTGTATAAAAATCAAGGAAAATATGTGTGGAAGAAGAATATATTAAAGAAAAGCAACATAAGATATTGTCTAATATTAAGGAAAGGATGGGCAATGCTGCAATAATCAACAATCCCAAATCTCAGTGGGATAACACAGTGAAGGTTTATATTTACAGTTAATATGTGAGGTGCACTACATTCCTATTCAACTGGTGACTCAGTGATCTGGTCAACCTTCATCTTGTAGCTGTGACATCTGAAACTCTTGTCCTCCAAGGTTACTCCAGGAGGGGAAGAGTTTGAGGAATTAAAAATTATAGGAACTTTTAAATGGGGTGTCTTCATCTTGATAATCATTGGTTACAGCTAATCATATAAATCCAACTTCACAGAAAGGGATGGTGAAAAATGCAGGAAGCACCTGATAATCCTAACTAACTCTACCACTTTTCTAAGTAGCGAAGAGAAAGAAAGAAACTAAAATCAGGAAGATGTCAGTGGTGTCAGTAGTAGCACTGACACCAATATGCATCTGCTCAGATGTTCTCTGACACTGTGCTGACTGGAGTACTGACATAATAAACTCACAAACATAAATACAAGAGAAATCATACAGTCAACAATGCCTCCCCCAGATCCCCACATACAATAATAATAATAACAATAATAATAATAATAATAGTCTTAATAGCATTACTTCGTGGAAAATGAAGAGGTGGTGAGAATTAAATGAGATAACATATGTGAAACACATAAAAGAACTGTCTCATAAATCTTAATAAATAAAACCCAGAAGCATAATTAATGTCTACATGACTTGACCTTAGCACAGGTGAAGTCAAAATTGATATTATATATGAAATGAGAGACTATAAACCACAAGGTGCAGAAAAATTAGGAGAGAGCATTGTCTTTAACTTGTACTGAAAAGTAGCAAAAAGCGATGACACCTACAGATGATGTCATCATCTCTGTAGTTTTGTTGTTTGCATTTATCCCAGCATCACTTTTTTAAAGAAAAAGAAAACAGAACTTTATTATATACACTTGTTTTGTTTACAAAGAAAATCAGTAGGTTACCCAGTAGCTTATCTTTCATAGTCTCTGAAATTTCCGCTTTCTTTGCTATTATCTAGACATGCATGTCTTAGAACACCTCAATAGGATTATAAATTTACTGAGATATGAAAATATTTATTATGCTTCTCATCTTACTTTTAAAGAGAATGTACTTTGTCGTAGACAAAAATAAAGTCGGAGCATTCCAACTTACCACAACACATGTTAACCTTAAATACATTTTTTAACTGCTCTGAGCCTTTATTTCCTCATCTGTGAAAAGAGGAAGAGTCATGCTTATGGAGCTGAATGATGTCTTCCAAAGATGTGTTTTCTTCCTTAAGCCTCAAAATGTGAGATCATTTAGAAATACAGCTGTTGTAGATATCACTAGTTCAAAAGAGGTCATAATGAAGTATGGTGGGTCCTTCATCCAAAAGGACTAGTGTCTCTGGAAGGAAAGGGGACATCAAGTGAAGGCACATACACAAGAAGTTGCTAATGAAGGAGTCATCAAGGATTGCCAGAAACCATGAAAAGTTAAGAGAGCATGGAACAGATTGTCCCTCTGAGCCCGAAAGAAGAAATCAAACCCTACCTGACATCTTGAGTTTCTTTTTCTGGTCTAAACTATAATAATAAAATCAATCCGTGGTAATTTTATAAACCAATCAAGGACTCTAAATACAACTTATTTCATAGACACTAAGTTTTAGTTGAAATAATTTATATAAAGTACTTATCATGGTGTCTAGTACATAAAAATCACACAAATAATTTTAACTACCAAATATTTACTGAGTAAGAGAATGAGAGTCAATATAGAATATACCAGCAACCTTTCTTATTCATCATTCAGATTATGCTGTATTTGTTGATCCCAACTTCCCAAAGTTCCTTCCTTTCTTTATTTTCAGTATCGATCAGAGCAGCCACTGCATACTGTCTAGATATAGTAATATCACACTATTTTGACAGCCACTAGCTGCAAATGTTGTTCATCAGGGTTTTTTAAAGTTAAATAAATTTCTCTAAAGTCAAATTCTTCTAATGACAACTACTGTAAATTTCTATCATATCTTCTTAGCTTTTCTTGGTGCTATCTACGATTTAATCCATGTCATAATTGTTTAAAGCACTTTAAAAATTATGGCCCATGCTATGTTTATCTCTTCCAAGTTATACCAGAATTTACACTTGTAAAAGAGTGTGTTGTCTGACCAATAAAAAAGGAAAAAAAAATGAAAAAAATTCTTATTTCCTTAGAAAAGTTCAGGTATCCTAACAATAGTCACTGATGGAAAACCATTGTTATATAAACAAGTCTCAGTCTGGTTGTTCTAACTTACACTTAATAAGTGAGTTGAGTTATTTAGAAGGGGAAATAGTTTTTCAAATTATGTGAGAACAGTAAGTTTCAGAAAATGTTACAGGTGTTTCTCATGAGAATTAGCAAAAAAGCAAATGAGAAATAAATCCCCTTGAGAGAGAAACTGTATGCCCTAAACACTGAAGAAGAAGGTATGAAGCTAAATTAAAACATTAGTTCCAACATAATTCAGTTTATTTTGTTTTCTAAATTTTACCTCCTTTAGGCAATGATACTTTTTTACCCAAGGCTCACAGCAGAACTGTGAAATCTATTGGAAACGGCTTCTCAGGGATATTTCTAATGAGCAAAATCAGAGAATGTCTCTGAAAATTACACCCTTTCAAGATGAAGCAACTGCAGAGGACTGGATTATGTACTTGAACTAAATGAAACTGAAGACTTAAATTTCTCCCATTATTTTTTTGTTAAGAAGAAAATTTCATTTTAAATAATTCAGTGTGATGCTGAATATTTTTGCTTTGTTTCAAACCTCCTCCCTGTCATTTTAGAATGTTTATCAATTTCTTCAAAAAATCTACTAAAAATATCATAAAAAATACAAAATTAATGCAGTCCCTGTCATTAAAAAAAAATCTTTCAACATTTTTATGAGGTAAGTGACAGATAGTATCACCTCAATTATTCTGGTGAAATAATTAAAATAAAAATGAAACTTAAAGTAGCTGTTGCTACCAATGTTTAATTAAAACATATTACTGAAGCAACTCATGACTATAATATTTTTTAAATAAAGTACCAAATTGAAATTAATAAAACTTGATCACTGAGGAAAAGGTATTTTAATTTTCACATTTTTCTTCCCTTTTGAATGTATACATACATGTGGTTTCATGCTGAAAGCTGAAGTTATACAACATATACTATCCAATAATTTGAATATATTTTATTGAAGTATATATGTATCCACACACATATAGGAGATGAGAATGAACTATTCTTCCTTAGAAAAATTAAAAATAGAGAAAATTTATATCATTTTAATGAGAATATAATATTCTTTAATATTCTTTTAAAAATAGCTGTAGCATAGTTTACACAGTCCCAAGTTGGCAAGTATCATTGTATAGAAATCTTTGTGCATTTATATTTTTTCCCATAAATTAAATCCTAGAAGCAGAACTATTCTGTTAAATAGATCACCTTAGTGTTTCTGATATTACTAAATTGCACCCCAGAAAGATGTAACACCACACAAAGTGTTATGAGAGAATTTATTTGCCACTATACATCAGATTATATTCCTCCCTTTTGATATTTGTCTATCTCATAACTACAGAATGATATCGCACTATAAGGTGAAAAGTTAAAAAAATTCTAAGTTAAAAAAAAGTTAAAAAAAATTCAAATACTAAAAGGACAAAATAAGCTAACAAAGTAGATAAAATGGAATCTTAAAAATAATCTGTAAGAATTCAGAAAAAGAAGAAGTCAATAGGAAACAAGGAGGACAGACAATATAAAAGCAAGATGATATGTTTAAACATAATATATCAGTAATAATATTACATGCCTATGGTTCAAGTGACCCAATTAAAAGACAAGGATTGCCAGATTAGTGAAAAAAAACAAACCTAACCAGTTTGCTTAGAAGAATTACTCTTCATTATAAAGAAATAAAAGCATTAAAAAGGTTGCAAAATTATACCCTATCCTAACCTTCATCAAAACAAAAACTGAAGTAGTAGTATTAATATAAGAGCAATATAATATGGATCAGAGCAAGACATATTACCAAGATAAAAATGAGGGCCACTTCATAATGATAAAGAGGTCACTTCATCAAGAAAACAAAAAATGCTGACATTTGTACCTATACAAAGTTTCAAAATAGAGAAATCAAAAACTGATAGAACAAAAAAGGGCATAAAAAGACCAATTCACAATTATGGTCAAAAAAATTTAATGCCCCTGTTAGTAATTGACAGAACAGGTATATGGAAAAATCACTAAGTTTTAGAATACTTGTGCTGCTATCAGTGATCTAGACCTAATTGACATTTAGAAAGCAATCATGCAACAACAACAAAAAAAAATGTACATTCATTTCATGGAATGTTTACAAAGAGAGATTTTACTCTGGGTCATAAATTTTTAAATATGAATTTAATAGGATCCAACCCTATAATGTATGGTCTTTTACCACACTGAATGAACTTAGAAATCATTAAGAGAATTATCTCTTGAAAATTTCCAATATTTGGAAATTAAACTACAAACTTCTAAATAAATAATAGGCTAAAATGATAACATAAAGAGCATTAAATTTTCAAACACTTAAAAATGAAGGTGTGACATGTCAAAATTTATAATGTATGTATCAGCTAGTGCTATGCTTAGAGGAAAATTTGTAGCAGTAGACAGCTAAATTTTAAGAACAAAGGAGCTTTTAAATAAAAGTCTTGAGTGTCTATAATAAAAAATGAGAAAATGAAAGAGAGCAAACATTACCAAAGTAAACAGAAGAGAAATAATAATGAGCAGACTGGGGGAGGAAGGAAGGGGACAAGAAAATAATATAGAAATTAATGCTATTTCTTTGAGAAAACAATAAATTGATAATTTTTTAGACACAATTATCAAGAAAAAAGACTAATATTAGTAATAACAAGAATGAAGGTGGTGAATTATTGCGTGTAATAATTTACTACAAATTAAACAGGTAACACCATTATTGAAACATTGAAATATTATGAACAACTTTATTCTAAAAAATATAAGTGGACACGTTTCTTGAGAGATACCAACTATAAAGTCCAACCAAAAAATAAATACTTGTATATTAATTAATTAATTTGTAATATAAAACCTTCCCCAAAGTAAAGTCCAGACATAGAAAGTTACACTAATGAGTTACAGTAATTATTTAAGTAATAAGTAATGCAGATTCTACATGAGTTCTTATAGAAAAATTAAGAGGGACTTTCACAACCAGCCTTACTTATAAAGGGAGAATTAACTTGATTCCAAAATGATATGACAATACCATAAGAAAATTAGAGATCAATTTCCCTCATGAATATAGATGCAAAAATTCCCATAGCATTATAGGGGTTTGTTTGACACATTTGTATCAAATCCGAAAATAAAAAATGCAATTTTTTCAATTTATTTCAAAAATTCAAGACTGCTTTAACATTTAATGTAACCAGTGAAATTAAACATTTAAAAAGAAACACCAAATGATCATTTCATTAGAAGCAGAAAAAGCATTTGGCAAAATCCAATATTCACTCTTTTTTTTTGTTTGTTTGTTTAAAATTTTATTTATTTTTATTCTTTAAATCACAATCTCAGTAAATGGTTTTTGGGCTACCTTCCCCCGTCAGGTACCCTCTCCATTCTCTCACACCCCACTCTTTGTTGTTTGCTAGTCTGTGTTGAGTCCATTAATCTCTTTCTTTCCTGTGATAGTGTTCTTCCATTGGGTGAGGGACTGTGTTCTTGGAACCAGGCAAGCCTTGCTGGTAGGTTTTCAGTCTTAAGTTTGCATTGGGCAGCCAGTCTATATTTATTTGTGGTCTTTCCATGCTTTCTCATTGGAGGCTGTCTTCTCCAATCCCATCTCTGTTGTTCTGCTGCTTTACCTTATGGTTCTGGCATCAGATATGAGGTCTCACCCCCAGCCAGTGTCAGTGAAGAAGTTTCTCTGTGAATACAGGCATCTGTGATTGGCCATTGTAGATCATCTCCTCAGCCTCAGTTTGCAGCTTTGTTTTGGGGCCATGCCCCCAGTCTTTGGTCTTCCCCTCCTCTCCCATAGCGTGGGGAGGGGCTCCTTGCTCTTCTAGAAGGCATCTCTGAAATGAGGTCTTGGGTCTTCTAAACCCAGTGTGTGCATAGGTGTGCTTCGTGACATCGTGTTTCCATAGTTGCTTCTTCTGTCTTGCATGCACTGGTTCTCTTGATTGTCCATCTGCTGTGTCCAGCTTGGCTTGTGGGCTGGATATTTACCTGGCCCCTCACCCATTTTATGAAGGGATTTGTGTTATGTATGTTCTTGCTCCACCTGAAGATTAGCTGGAGAGTGAAATTAGCTGAAGATTAGCTGTCCTGCCCCCCCACCCCACTCACTCACCCACACGCCAGTACCTCCCTGCTTGGGGGCAGAGCCCAGATGTCCATGTATGTGCCACCCCCCCCCAGATGTCCATGTATGTGCCAACCCCCCTTGGGCTGGGACCTGGGGGGCAAATGCCTTGGCCAATCTGGGCTGCAGATGGCTGTGCTGCTCTACAACTATCCGCTGATAGATGGGGCTAAAACCCCATGCAGTCCCCCATCCCGGGCTCTTCAAGCTTGGCGGGGGTCACCTTCAGGTATTCTCTGCCTTTGCTCCCTGCTGGTTAAAGGCAGCAGAGGGGGAGCCCCAGGCCACACGGAGGCAGCCGGGCTGACCTGGCTACCCCTTGGGAGGGAGCAGCAGGTCTGCACCCTCTGAAACAGGATGCTACCTCACCGTGGCCTCCCAAGCATGGTGACCTGGATGGTGTGTGTCCCCTCTCACCAGAACCTGGGATGGAGGGGGCAGAGCCCTGGGCCACATGGAGCAGCCGGGCTGAGCCAGCTACCCTGGAAAGGGAGCAGATGGCCTGCACCCCACTGCATCCTCTGAAACAGAGGATGCTACCTCACCATGGCCTCCCATCCAAGTGCAGCAACCTGGATCCCAATATGCACTCTTAATAAAAACCCTCATCAAATTAGGGAAACCACTTCTATCTAGTGAGGAACATATACATTGAAAATTACAGATAATGTCATACTTTATGGTTAAAAAAAAGGCTGATGCTTTTTCTCTAGGAACAGGAATGCAACAGAAAGATCATTAAACTAAAAGCATACAGATTGATAAGGTTAAGGTAAAATCATATTTGTTTATCTATGCAGAAAAATCCTAAGAAATCTTCAAAAGAGACAACCTGTAAATGATTTCAAGAAGGATTTCAAGAAGCAAAGCCAATAAACAAAAATTAACTGTATTTTTATACACCAACAATGAACGATTGGAAATTAAGATGCAATCAATGAAGAATTACCATTCATAAAGTCACTTAAAATACAAAATAACTAGAGCTATACTTGACCAAAGAGGTGTAAGACCAATACACTGATCAGTGAAAACACTGATGAGAAAAATTAAAGAAGACCTAAACACATTGAGAGATATGCTATGTTTTTGAGAGAGAAGACCCATTAAGATGGCCAAGTGGCAATTCATCCCAGATTAATATAGATGTAATCCAATCCTAATAAAAATTCTTGACAGTCTTTTTGGTTAAAATTACCATGTCAGTTTCAAAATATATGCAAAAATACAAAGGTCCTAGAATGTTCAGAATAGTTCTGATCAAGAAGACTCTGTTGAAGAATTTACTTAAAATACTAAGAAATCATTCTATATACTTATAATAGCCAAAATTATAAATAACATAAATAAAAAATGAACATATGAAGTGTATAGAACAATTGGAATGCTCAAAAATTTTTGAAAACAGCTTCAATTGAAAAATTGTGTAGCAGTGTCTTAAAAACACACAACTACAACATGATCTATCTATTCCACTGCAATGTATGTCTAAGAATGAAAATGTCTCCATAAAGATTTCTACACTAATATTCAGAACAGCTTTATACAGCTCATCCTAAGAAAAGTTTAATGTCCATCATCAAATAATTATCATGAAGTCATCAAATGATGACTAAAACAAGTTGTTTAAATTATGGAATAACTATAAATGGCAATGAATAGCATTGATCATTAGCAATAAATAAGGATGAACTATTGATACACATACCATGGATGGCTCAAAATAATTATGCTGAGTCATAGAAGTGAGACAATTAAGTGAGTACACAGCATAACCATTTTTATATAAAATACCAGATAACATTAACTAATTTATGTAACTGAAAACAGATAAGCAACTACTGGGGAAGACTAGAAAAGAGAAGAAATGGATCAATTATGAAGAGGCAAAAAGAAATGCTTGGTGGTGATGGATATGTTCGCTATTTTCACACTGGTTTCACCAGTGTGATGGGTATGCTAAAACTCATTAATTATACCCCTAAATGTACAGTTTATTGGGTACCAATGATTAATGATGCCACAAAAATAATTACAAAAACATTCACTAATACCCTGGTATATCAGTTCATATTAATCTGTAGTCTTAGAAGTGCAAAATTGCACACCATTTAAAAAATTTATTTGACAATAATTAGAAATTAAGTATTTTTCCAGGCTACAATTTTTCTAATTATTTATTATCTCTCATAAATTATCTGTTCTGTGACCTTTGACAAGTTTTTAAATATTACTTCCTTGATATAATAAAAAAATCCTAGGCTTGTGAAGTCATATTTTTTTCATTTTAATAAACTTGTCACAGTCTCATATTACATAGACTTAGATAATTTTCTCAGACCCCATAACCACTTACTGTTTTGTATACGTATGTGCATGCAAATGCATGTATGTCATTTTCTCAGGAGGTTATACTTAGCATAATTACACAGAGGTCACCTCAAGCTCTTAGACCCATGCAGGGAAAAATAATGTGGCTTATAGGACAATTGAGCATGTCCAAGAGATGTGGTCAAAGGTGCTCAAATATTAAGTCTAATAAGTAAATGTCTGAGGATTCATAATCAATTTTGTTTAATAATTATCTTTATTTACAAAAATAGTCTTCCACCTATCAATTTTTTTGCCAGATTTGATGAGGAATTATTTACTGGTGCAATATAATCTTAAAACTATATTTTCTGGGTAACAAAGCAAATAAACAGTAATAAGTAAAAAGAGGAACCAGCATATATAGATGATAAAAAGTTGAAACCTAGCTATTGCATTCTTTTCTTTAAAAGAATAGTGTTTAATGATGCACACCTGAATCTTATATAATGTCATAATACAATGTTACTTCAATAAAAATTATTAAAAAGTAAAAATAAAAGAATAGTGTTAAATTTAACACCTCTAAGTAAAATGTCAGAAAGACTAACAAAAATGAAGGCAAAAGTGCTAAGAAATTAGTGTAGTAGAAAATTTGCTTAGACATATTAATCATTATTGTTCTGAGCTGTAGATGGTCTCCTGGGTGTGAATCACATTCTTCTTGCATAGAAGTCTCCAGTTAACGTATCTTACTAATGGTGTGCCCTATGTGCATATACATTTTATAAGGAAACTATTTCAAGAATTTAAATTCTTAAATGCATATCACTGTCATAAAAAGTATACTTGGGCAACTTTTTGAAGAAGTTTTGCAAGTTATATCAGTTTTAATAGTTATCAACCATCATAATGGTTACCTTTTATTGAATTATCACCTGCATACTAGCCACTATTCTGGGCAATCAGTCTTTCCTAATTTCTCACAGTAGCAAATATTGTCTCCATTTTACTTATGAAGAAGTGAGTTTCCCTTGGAACATGCCATTTCCACTGTTTGTTTAGAGTTTAGGGCACTGCTTTCAGTGCGCCTTTCTGTTAAGAAGCTGGTCCAGGTCTCTCTTAAACTCAATACATTATTGTGTTATTTTTTTTCCTCCTTTAGGGTGCAGGGTGTGTTGTGGTTTGCTGACTGAGTCACTAATGGAGCAGGGAGAGCTGGGACAGCAACAACAGATTGCCTTTTTAGATAAGTAGATTGCCATTAGACCATCTAAACAGCAGACTTCTTTGAAAGAAGCATTTGGAAGTTTCTTATCAATATGAGATGTGAATATTCTTTTGACTTTTTTCAGTAGACATAACACCATTCTATATCTTAAGATGTTTCCAAAATAAAGTTGCCCTGAATTGGTTATCAGTTAATATTGATTAGAAAAGACCATGAGCTCTCTGGAAGAATATAGTATGAACATGAGTTATTTTAATTGTTGATTTACGAATAGTAATTAATGCATGTAAACAGCTACAAAAAAGATGAAAACAGCTGTAGCAGAGTAAAAGAGCAGTAACAAAACTCCAATTTTGTTGGTATGTGTTAGTAAGAAAGTTCCGTTTACTCACATTGAAAAAGCAGAGGCCTAGCACCCACCATTTTGAGCTCCTTCTAATTTTGGTTGACTTGACAATAAATATGTATTATTCTCTATTTAGATAACTTCTGTTTATGTTCTTCTTTTAAATGTACCAATTTCAATCAAGTTCAAATTTTAAGGGCAAAATACATCAGCTCTCTTCATTGTCAAGAAATGGTACTGGGCTATCATTTATACAGAGTTATCTTGGACTTAGAACAAAAGAGTTATGAGTAATTTTCTGGAACTGTATCCTTTAACAATATTTTTGTGATATCTTACCAAAAACATTCATCTTAAATTTTTTTTAAAAGATAGCCCAAGATATCACCTTGAATCACTTTCTCTTATTTACTAAACGCTTTAAAAGATTGTGGTTCCTTCCATCTTGCCTCTTTCCTTCTCTTCTTCAATCTCTCCTTCCTTTCCTCTCTCCCTCCCTCAATCTCTCCTTCCTCCTTCCATTCCTCTCTCTCTTCCTTCCTGGAATACCCATCACATTAATCCCAACAGAAAATATCCTTTTATCTTCAATGATATTTCTCTACAAGACAGTGTTCACTGCCACAGTGATCAGACTGTGATTATCAAATTTGCCCTGATATTAACAAGTTATTTATCAAGATTAGAAAAAAGAGAAACTAACAGGAAGGGAAATTAGGTATATGTATAAAGGAAAAACTTAACAATAATATTATTATAACAAATAAACTTGGGGGATGTGGCAAAAATTACTTTCCTTGAGAGCACTGAGGCCCATCTTTCAGGAATGGATGAGGAATTTAAAAGGCATGGATGTCTTGTATGGAATTCCAAATGAAGGGCAACCAACTTTCCTTTATGATTAAAGCCTTCATTTCTTCTGACCAAATGTTTTCACAGAATATTTCCCAAGTGTAGAAAACCGTAGCATTGTTTCACTTTCTCTTTGTTATGATATAACTCTCTGGCCTCATTCTTTTTCAGAAATGAAAATAGACCTTTTAAAGACAGATAATCTATAGCCACAGTAATCAACAGCTCTCTGAGTCTATTTATCTCTAATGGTTAGTGTTTTGAAAATCTGACTACCAAAAGGAGAGCCAGAAGATTTCCAACATCTCACTTAACGGTAGACATGATTGAAAAACTGTGGAGATGCTTCCTTGTACCTACCACATTGTTAAAGAGGCATGTGAAAGAAACTGTGGGAATGTGAAAGAAATACTGGGTGAGAAACAGGCAAAGAGAAAACCTGAAGCTGCCTATCACATGTACCAGTCGCCGCCAAAGCTGTGGGTGCTGATAACATTATTGTTTAATCTCTCTGAAGAATATGTGGGAGCAGAAAGCACAACATCCCCAAGTTGTTACTTTGTCACAACTTTACAGAATACATAAGCACTTCAGTAAATACACAGATTTTTTTGCAAACTGTAAATCATCTGTGAGCCACCACTGTTCGACTAATTACAGCAAGAAGCTGTGCTCATTAGCTGTTCTCATCTGGCTCACTGCACGACCTAAATAGTCCGTAAATGAGCCGGCAATTATTGCTGTATTACCACTACCAGCTCTGCTCACATCAAAATATCTCCACCAAATGTTACGCCTGTTGGTATTATCAGGTTAGAAATTTCATAAACATATTGAAGCAGTTAATTGGGAGATTATTAAAAAAAAATGTGAAAATAGAATCATCAGCGAAAGAGTTTTCATCAAACCCCAGATAGGCGGCTCCACCTATAGACAAGAACCTCAGAATGCAAGCATCTGGGAGGATACCAGAGCCTGCTTTTAAACAACACTGGAGAACGAGGAAAGCAAGGGAAAATTACTTCCATTTGATGGAAGGAAACTAAACCATGCATATTATTATGCCACCTAGAAAAGATCTCTTGACTTGGTCAAAATACCACCAAAATAGTTCATGGGCCTAGGAATGGAAGAAATTTAACCAAACAGAAAGCAAACTGTAATGTTAATAAAACGTCAATATTTTTAGATCTGTCATAAGGCATACATGAAAGAACTAGGATTTTCTTTTGTTGAATTTATTTTTAAGTAAAATGTTCATTTACAGAACAATGGTGAAAAGAACTAATAAAATAATCACTGTGAGGAACCATTCTCTTCACACATTCAAACATTTTAGAGGAATCTATTTATAAGATCAAATGATTAATTGTATTCTTATTTACTCATTAAAATGTTCTCTGAGCTTCTTTCTAGTTGTTGTGGATACTTGAGAATTAATATATTATTAAAACATGTCACAATTTTTATATTCATTAAAATACACCCAATTTCAATCGCTCCAACACAATGAGAGTTTATTGTGATTGTTTTCATTATAATGGAGAGAGTGCTCAGTACTGGGGGCACCTCATTTTATTTTCATCTTGATAGTCATCACATAGATCGACCATTCATAATGATCCTGAAAATTATAGAAGGGATAAAGAAAATGCTTAAAGCTAATTTACAATGTTGTGTTGGTCTTTCCCTATTTACCATCAAAGGCAATAAACACTTTTGTACATGACTTAAATATTGTCATCCATTCAGACAAGTTTGTCGTCACACTGTGGTCTACTTGACAGAAACTATTTGGTAGATTTTGGACTGGATATATAATGAAATCAATTACTAACATATAATCAAGAGGTAATGCTTCCTAATAAATAATTTACTGAACTTAGTAGGCAAGAAACTGTGCATCATGCTTGTTAATATTTCCAACATCTAAAATGAACAAAGATCTTCAAATATGATCTATGAATATCTGCTCTCCCACGAACTTCTTGAATTTTTGACGGCTATCACATTCTTCATGCTAGAGTTAGGCTACACAACACAGTTGTTAGGCTGTACAACACATTCCCTCCTGGAACTCTTGTCAACTGCAATGTATTTTGATTGCAAGTATTTTTCCTTCTTTCATATTTAATATCCTTATTAGAAAAAGAGCTGGCTTTCTGAATGTTTCCTTTGAGATTATTGCATTACTCAGTCAGATCTTTAGACCAAATAGATGAACATCATCTGCAACTAGTTTAAAAATGTAATCTCTTGGGTGCCAAACCCAATCCACCAAATCAAAATTTTAACAAATCTGAGAAACACAAGTAGAGAAAAAGGCCTGTTATAAACCACGGGTCTCCTTCCAGCAAGGAAGGGAGGTCAAAGTGTTAAGCTGTATTGAATCAAAAATTGAGCAGAAATAAACATGGTTTTGATTATTCTTAACTCATTATTAATATTAACCAAAGAAAGGTTTATACAAAGGCCACTCCTTCATGTTTAGATAGGTATGCAGGATACTGGGGAAAGCTGGATACTTTCTTTGTTTGTAGTGTGATTTCATACTAAGAAGTAGTTAGAGTGTCTGCTTCATGCCCAGCACCACACTCAACACAATGAAGAACTCACAAAAAGCACATTAACCAAACACTCAACTTCCAGGGTCTTAGTTTTCTGTGACTTTGGTAACACCAGTGTTCCTAAAGCCTTTGAAACTTTTCTACATCTATTGTAGTATGGTTTATTACTTTTACATCACTTTTTAGTAGCTGTTATTATTGTTTTTAAAAACTGGGAAACTGAAATGTAAAGTTATTTAGTGACCGCCCTAGTATATTCAGTTGATTATAACAAAGTTGGCACATTTGAGAACTGCATTGAAAAACTATGCTTTGGGTAGCTATGATACTTACACAGTTTACTCACTCAACTGTAAAGAACATATCTAAAACCATGTTGGCTTTTATCCTCATTCGGGTATATTAATGGGATCTCTATAGTCAACATTTTTGCATGTTACTCAGCAGGGAAAATGGAAAAAGAGGTTTTCTTGGACTGTACTAGATAGTATATGATAAAAGAAGCACTTGATGGTAAGCCAGAAAAGATCTAAAATAACTCCTATAAGGAGGTGCTTTTCCAGTCCTCTAGGAAATGAGAACATTTCCCAGAGGGAACAGATCAGAGCCAAAGCACTTCCTCCATCTTTTAAACAGCAGAATCTCTATCATGGAGGACATAATTGGGTGTTTGCTCATTATCCTAAGGGTGTTATTTGGCCTGATTTTTGGCTTAGATGGGGAAAGAGAGATGGAAAACTGAAGTAGCCTGCTGTTCCAGGACATACAGCTCAAAAGCCTGGCACAATGGAGACATGTGCAGCCTATTTATGGGAGAAAGATAGTCTAGTATCAAGGGAGGAACTTTATTTTTAGTAAGAATCATGTCCACACTGATAGAATAATGGAAACCATACCTCTTTGTTCTTGGTTAGAATCATATCCATACTGACAGAATACTGGAACCATACCATTCCCCCCATACATGTCTGTAACCACACTTTCCCCAGGTATAGAAAACAGAAAAGCAAGACAGGTGTATAAATATTCTAAGCCCCATCAGACGAAGAAACAGTATCAATCTAAAGTGAAAGAGCTGCCTATTTGAGTTGTTTTCTTCGGAATCTATTGCTTTAAAGAAAGGAAGTGAAGTGAGAAAAAGAGACCTTTTCTTCAGGATCAGAAATCTATCTTAACCTATTTATGTCTTTAAGAATGCCCACCGCCCCTAAGTAAACTTGCTTTGAAAAAAAAAAAAATCCCTTCTGAGCTGATTTAAAAATGAAAATTTCCACCACCTCTGTTCAGAATAAGTCAATATCCACAGTGACCAGCAAAAATGGCAAGCATTACAGCCCCTCCCCCGCCCCCCAGACCCTCCTCAGATACCTGAAGAGTAACAGTGGACAAGGAGTGAGAAGCAAATGGGTCAAAAACAGTTTAGATTGGTGGGGGGAGGGCAGGAAGGTGTCTTTTCCTGCCACCTTAGTTCCTCCCTAATAGATAATAGGAACTCCTAGAGTTGAAAAATATCATAAATAATATTTTTTCCCCTCTTCTAAATCCCAAACCACTTAAGATGCAGGTGAGGAATAGGACAGAATAACTAAGAGCATTATGACTAACCTCAGAGCTAAGCAGTGCCAAATAGCCTCAGGACTTCCATAAGGGAATCTACAGTTGTCAAATTGGGAGCAAAGAAGAGCATTTTGGTTAGGGAGCTTTCTGCCCATACCTGGCTGGGCATAATGGGGTATACCTGGGACTTAAGTCAGTGCACCTGCCCTTGGGATATGCTTGGGAAGAGCCAATCATGTTGCACTAAAGGAAGATCCTCCACACTGGAAAAATGTAAAAAGAGCAAATATTCTTCCATTCAATTTGTTCAACTTTTCATCATCTAAACCTGGTAAGTAAATGTTAAGCCAGTGATTTACTAGAACAGAGGTATCCTCAAAGGGATGAGAAATAGTTCACTAGCAGGACACAGCAACTCCCCTTTATAAGAGACCACTCCCAGACAGAAACCACAGTTCTATTTGGGGCTTTCTTAAGTCAGTATATTTTGCCCCCAAGATGTTCTGCAATAGGTTACAGCCATGAAATAAGTTGAAACTTCTAAGACTATTATACATAACCTGACATTCACTCATGGTTCTAATTTCAATTTTTTTCAGTCACCTTAACTAACATGACTATATATTCTGCAATGAAATGAGATAAAAAAATACTCCAATAGCAAAATTATAATAATCATGCCTTCAAATTTCAATATAAATCCTTTCACTATTTCACAGATTATAAAGAATCTGAATATTTTATAGGCCCCACTTTTTAGTATTCACAAATTAAATTCAACAAATTTGAGGCACAAATGAAAACTATATTCTATTGAATGATAAATTACAAATATTTCCAGTTCAATTACAGTCTTCTTATTATGTTCAGCTTCAACTAAATTCTCTATCAGAAGCATTGGTAAATTTTGGATTCTTTCAACAGGTGCACCAGTTTCTATCTTCTAATGGATCAGGTATAGTAACTTTAGAGCCTGAGAATCTTACTTCAAAATCTCTGATGAGCTTCAATTTTCAAGATTCCAAAGAATCACTATAACATCAGCACTGGTTCCATTTTCAATGATATTTGGAACATAAAATAAGCCCCACCCCCCTAAGCAGTTACTCAGGCAAAATTATGTTCATAGACTCAGTGGAATCTGAAGGAAGATGAAGAAAATCTTCATTCACTTAGCTAAGAAACCTGTAACCTATAGTGAATTCACTGTTGCAGCTATAAAAATTTAACAAAAGGAGAGAACTCTCCTACAAAGAAGCTAATTTTGACATCATGGATTTATTATATATATATATATGAAGATAAAGTGAGGGTTGATGGTAACATGTATGTTTTCATCACTCATAAAAAGTTGCAGGATATAATCCAATCTTCTTGCAAAATATAGAATTTACAATTTAGATTACACTTAAGTCCAATCCAAGATTCCTTTCTTTCTGAATCAATGTCTTCCTTTATTTTCTTTTTTCTTTTGGAGTCTGTAATTCTAGCACACCAATTATGAATAGAAGGCAAATTCCATCTTATAGCAACCACAATATCTTGTGTGCGAACATTTTTATTCTACACCGCACTGGCTTCTTCTGCTACCTATGTTACGAATTTACATATGTCAATGGGGGGCATGAGTTTGTCTGCACAGTGAATTTAACAATATCTGGAGACATTTTTTATTATGTCTTTTCACAACTGGGAAAGAGAATGGGTGTGCCAATGGCATGTAGAACATAAATGCCAGCAATACTGTTAAACCACTTACAACATACAAGACAGTTTTTCACAACAAAGAATTTTTCATTCAAAATGTTAATAGTAATGAGGTTGAGAACATTTTGAACTAGGTTATGAATTATATTTCAAAGAGAAATTTTGTTCCTCATGATCACACTAGTTTCAATTAGCGAAACATCTCAGGAAATCCTTGAACTGTCAGGGCTATTTAGTTTTAAAAGATCTGACACCTGAATATTCTAGTGTAATTGAGTATCCATGGCATATGTGCCTCATGATGCTGTCTTTCATTAGCTTCTGATTGTTTCCAGCTTGGAATAACTTCTATGTTTTCTTCATTTGCAGTAGTTGATATGCCTCTTATGTTTCATCTTACAATTCCCTTAGTGAAACTCAATTGGGTTTCCCATAAACTAATGTGCTTTGGTTCTTTTCTTCTTGAATCCATGAAGACTAGAAGGATTTGCTGGAATTACAGGCCAAATTGACTGCATTTACCTGTTTGTTTTGTGGCCTCTAACATGTCCTATAAAAAATTTCTCTAACATGTCCTATAAAAAATTTGTTTTGAGGGCTATTTCATGATGGGGAGATGAAATTACTAAGTCTTTATTCTGTCAAAATTATCCAGTAGTGAAGCCATCCATCCCTACATAGTACCTCTATTAATATGGTGCATTTTTCCATGCTTTCATCTTAATTTTGCTCACATTTTTGTGATATTTAGTACATCTGGTACATTTCTTCAGGGCTGGTAGTGCCCTAATTCCTCTCACTATAGATTGCAACATTGAGTGAATTCCTTGTGGTTTCCTAGAATTTCACTCTCTTTGGCAGTCTATTCCAGTCCACTCTCTAAAATCTTGATAGCCTTCTTCTGTTGGGTACTTCTGGACCCTAGCACCATTTCTGATTCAGTAACAACTAGCAATTACTAAAATATTTGCCTTTCTGATAATGTTCTTCTTAAAGTCAGTTACATATTTCGCCTAGTCTACAGTCAGTACTGACCATCACCATACATTTTCTTGTTCATTAGTCAAAGATCTCAGTCTTTCTCTTATATAAATATCTCTCCTTCTTGTATATTAGACTCTCACAGTTCATGATTTGACAATAATACTGAAGCATACTTAGCCATACACTACAGTTTTTTTTATGATATCTAGAATTAGTGTCCCATGACAAGCTTTTTAAATTCCCTTCAGTTCAAAATAATTTCCTTGAGCTGTTTCTTTGCTTCATGCCCAAGAAGATGGCTTTTTCCTCCTAAAAGGACTCTAATTTTTTGTAGTTTATCTTTAATTAAATTTGATCAAACTAATTGGGGCAAATCCAGAATCTGATCTCTGAATTCTAACCTGCAGTAAGACTTTATACCTTTAACAATTCAAAATCAGTTTGAGACCTTATAGTAGGGGTTGAAGTCAGAAACTTCAGACAAGCCACAGGAACATAGAGTGTCACTTCCAGTTTCCTCTGTATGCTCCAAATGCATCATTTATAAAAAATGGAATTCAGGATAGCTTCTTTATATGATGAGGCCTGACACAAAGAAGCCAAAGGTAAAAAGTTCACTCACTTGAATAAAGAACTTAGGAGTATCTGAAAGTCTTAGCCCCCAGAGTTTGCAGAAAATACATAAAATAGCTAAAGACTATTCTGCCTGTATATAACTAAAAGGTATACTTCCACGTTCCCTTTTTTTGTTAATAATATTTTTACCTCACCTGTACTAGCTTTCCATACTTCCATGGTTTATCAGTCAATTTGAAAATGCTATCATTAAAGTATCACACAATCATAAAGCCTCAGTGCTGCCAGAAATTTTTATTTCAAGGCACTATTTTGTTCACCAAATGCTAGTCTGTCAATCTCTCACTGTTTTTAGCCCATGCACCAGGTCCTAGTAGTTCACTGAACTGAATCTCCTTGCAGAATCACAGGCCCCACTTAGAATATGAAGAATGAGATAAGAATGGATACCTTCAGACAACAGCAGGAGAAAGTGACTGAGCCAGTGTGGGCTCATCTCTGGCATACCAATTAGAATTCATTCTTACCTCACTGTTGAGAAATGAGTCAAAGGGTAGAAAAAAGTTGGTATTGTTATGCTAACTCTACACATGAAGAAAACATCATGAACAGGGAAAAAGATTCCCAAAGTTAGTGTTATAGAGATTGAATTTAAGTTATACGTGGTCAATATTAGTTTTTAACAAGGGTGTTTGTTTTATAGTTTCTCCACTTTAAGAGTCATAAAAAACCTAATACTATTTTTCTATTAGAACAGGAACACATATTTTAAGGATCTACCTGCCTGGGTGAATTGGTAGCCTGTCAGGCTGGTGCCAGGATAATGAGAAGGATGTTAGAAAAATATAACAGCACAAAGAGAAGAGAAGAAAAGAGAAGAGAAGAGAGGAG
>PVHY01002192.1:83252-133234 GCA_004024945.1 Uropsilus gracilis | reverse complement strand
AGAAAGAAAGAAAGAAAGAAAGAAAGAAAGAAAGAAAGAAAGAAAGAAAGAAAGAAAAAGGAAGAAAGAAAGAAGGAAGAAAGAAAGAACGCTGCAAATTTTTGCAAACAGCTTTTTCATCCATTAGGATGACTAGAAAATGACTATCACTTAATTGAAATTTTAGCATGGTCACAAAAATGAATGTTTGATAAAAGTAATTAGGAGTACATAGAAAAACTGGAAAAACCCTCCATGAAGTACAATTCAGAAATTCCTTTCTGGAAATATCTACAGATGGCAAAAAGTGAAGGAAAACATAAACAGATAGGACTACATCATACTATAAAGCTTCTGTACAGCAAAAGAGACAACAGAAAAAAAAAATCCCAATCGAATGGGAAAAAAAAATTTTGCCCTCCACAAGAGTGATAAGGGTTTAATAACAAAGATCCACAAGGAACTCACACAACTAAACAAAAGCAAAACAATAAGCCCACTCAAAAAATGGGGAGAACTAAAAAGACACTTCTCCAAAGAGGATATACAAATGGCCAAAAAGCACATGAAAAATTGTTCAACCTCACTAGCAATAAGGGAAATGCAAATCAAAACCACAATGAGATGCCACTTTACACCAGTAAAGATGGCCCGCATCCATAAAATGGGCAACAACAAGCGCTGGTGATGATGTGGAGAGGAGACATTCTTACACTCCTGGTGGGAATGTAAACTGGTCCCAACCTCTATGAAAAGCTTGTGGAGGGCCCTCAAATTAATGAAAGTGGAATTACCATATGACCCAGCAATTGCTACCTTGGGAATCTACCCTAAGAAGACCTAAAAACCTGTACAAAGGGACACCTGTGTTCGGATGCTTATTGCAACACTATTTATAATTGCAAGGGCATGGAGGCAACCAAAATGTTCCAAAACAGATGACTGGATGAAAAAGATGTGGTATATATACACAATGGAATATTGTTCATCAATAAAAAATGACAAATTGGATGATTTCATGATAACATGGATGGGCTTAGAAGAAATCATATTAGCAGAAACAAGACAAAAAGAAAAAAGACAGAAACCAAATGGTTTCACTATTATATAGGACATGGGATAGATAAACAAAAAACCATGAAGAAAAATCAAAACAAGCCAACAACCAAATTAAAATACATAACTCAGGGAGGGGGACAGGGTGGAAAGGGTCAGGGAGGGGGGGGTGAACCCCAGAGATGACAAAGGTGTGAAATTTATATATAAATAAATTATTTAATATAAAAAATGTAATTAGGAGAAACAGGAAAGGATCAGAATTCAATAGTTTAGGAGGAAATACATCAAAATGAAAAATATATTAGGACAGTTACTTCCACCAACCTAAGTATACATTGTCATTTTAATGACATGATAGTAAATATTAGAAAACTTTTAATTTGTATATTTAAAAGATGACATCTGTAAAGTAATTTCAAAATGAAGCTGGGAGTCATTACCTATTTTGAACCATGTCAAAGATCTTTATTTTAAATGAGCCAAAGCAAGTGTCATAAGACACCACCAAGTAAACAGTTGAAAAGTCATGAAATTAGACCACTAATAATTAAGGCCGCAAAGCTGGAGTACAGAATCAGCAGTTTCTTTTCATATTTCCTAGTGAATTAGTAGCTATGTATAATCAAGTATACATTAAGCTTATTAATATAAATCAACTCTTTAATTAGCTCATCTTATTTTCATAAAGCCACCAACTCTATCCCTTATGGGGCCCCATTTTAGATTTTCTGACTGAATCTATATGCCCCAAATTGTAATTGTTGGATCCAAGATGTATATTCCCTTTTTAAGTGATTTCTATAAACTTCTAGGTTTCCAGACTATGTATGAGTAACTGAAACATGGGATAGCTTTAAATAAGAACAATGGTAGAAATAAGTCTAGCATTTTTAAAAGAAATTAAATGAAAAAGTAATAAAAGCAAACTATCAGTTCCAAAATGGAAGAGATTTGACTTTTTATATAGATGTATGTTAAGCTGCACAAAGAATTAGAAAGTTTATGAAGTTAGGAGTTTAAGGACGGTTATGATGTGTTTTTTTCCAGTTTCCATGGCTGTGGAAAATTAAATATCTTTGTAATACCAAGATTTGGAAGTGTCCATTGGGACAAAAGTTTATAATTACCATATATTGATAAAGGAATGAAAGACTACTGTCCATATAGATTTACTTGGGAAATTATAATTGACTAAAAAGAAAGTCAAATAATAGTAAAAACTAAATGAAAACATGTTTGTAAAGCTTAAAGCAAATCATCCATGACTTATGAACACATAAAAACAGTAGATCCCTCCAGACTTGGTGGAAAATGTGTAGACAAAAGGCAAGTCAAAATGACTGGGAAAAATTGCCTTGCAAAAATTACATTTTATTTTGGTTCCATTAGATCATTTTATTTTTGGAAACTTATATGATTTGAAAAGTTTAATACAACAAAGTAAGTGATTCAATATAATTCTACCTGAGATAGAACAGAAAAAAATGCTATATTAATTTAATCTTTTACTTCAGAGGGGGTTTATTGAGCTCAGCAAGCAGCATGCTAAGATGACTGGACAGTTCTATTTTCAAAATTTTGTAATTTAAAGTCCAACCTGATCAAGGAAGATTTTTGAAAGAGCCTGAAACTCTAGGTAAGGTTGCCTGTGTTCTATGACTTTTTATGAACAGCTCTACTCTGTGTCAATCATGCTCTACTTGTAATATATTTTAATATTGTAAAAAGGATTCACTTTTATTTAATGGTTAAATATTAAAAATTTTATTTATGTTTTGAGCATATGAGATTCTTAAAAAGAACAACTTATGCTTTGTTGCAGAGCTTCAATTTTCCAAAGATACCATAGCAGGATAACCAATTAAAGGAGACCATTAAGGAAATATATTGCAATTAAGTTTACATTCAGCAGATAGAGCTTGTTCGTAGATAAGAGGAATCTTTTAAATGTGGGCTATTTATTTATTTTTACATTTTATCATGTTGATTATCACAGTATGAGGTATTCTTTTAGATTAAAAACATTGTGAACCGTCAAATTTAAAAAATGAAAAAGGCAATATGCACAATTAAACAATTATCACTTTCAACCTATACTCACAAATGAAAATAAATAGGTAAGACAAGAACACATAAACACTTAGGGGGTCTCAGTTATACTCACTGCCTCTGTGGCAGCTCCATTAACTTGAAACCTTGGGTTATTATTAAGAAATTACAGTCTTGCCTCAGGAAGGGAGTAGAGTTATGTTTGTTCATAAGCCTGGGCCATATCTTCCTCATGAAGATAGCATTCTCCCTTCATAGGTAGAGTAGATAGATGTTTTAAGTGTGGCATTTAACAAATACACAACCTATCTCATTTTTTTCTCAAAACATTTTTCAAATTCTATTAAAGAATACAGCGTGTTTGCAACTTTAGGCAAATCCTGTGATTCAAACACATAGCAATGACAAAGAAAATATAATAGTAAGTAAGCAACAATAGTGGCACCCACAGACACACTTATGCGAGTGCATAACCCAGATAATATATTTTCCTGGGCTAGTAGGTAAAGACACAGATAACAGTGAATGCACCTGCAGTGTCAGGACTGCTAGTCATTAGACTGTTAACAAATAACACAGAGAACAAGTGGTTGGAATATTCTAATCAAAGTGGACTGAAAAATCTGAAACTTAAGACTCTAGGGAAGCATGTAGAAAGGTGAAAACTACAGGATCAGAAAATGCAGCAAATTACAGCTGACTGATGACAGGCAGTACAAAATTTCTAATAGTTTATTGAGAAAGAGAACCACAACTATAATACAGCAGCCCAGTGAGGTAGATGGGCAAAACCAAAATCACAAGACAAAGAGTGATGAGAGAAGACAGGATGAGTTAAGACAAAGAGAAAGAAGAAATGCATGCACATATACACCAAATCAAAATTAACACTTTTTCCAAAAGTTCACAAAAAAATGAAAGATTAAAGGTATACCTGTATATCAAGTATCTATGAATATGGATAAGATATTATATATATATATATATATATAGTACATTTTGGGGGGGAAATAATTCACCCAGTTAGCATTGATTTTGTGTAAATCTTAGAATAATTTAAACATGCAATAAAATTACAAATAAATACCACATTACTAATTACCACAATAAATTACAATATTATAAAATCTGTAATTCTCCACACAAAAGACATTCTGAACAAAGTTAAAGGAAAACTAATGGAAGGAAAATATTTATAATGCAACTAAGTGGGAAATTATTATTTTCTGATATATATTAGGGATCTAGTAAATCAGTAAGGAAAAGACAAATGGCTGAAAGATTATAAACATGACACAAGACAGAAAACAATGTTCATTAAACATATGAAAATATATTCAACTTAACTGAAAAAATATAAATACTTGCTAATAGCATGTAAGTTCCCTTATTAATAAGTTAATATAAATTCATAGGAAATATTATCTACATTTATAGACTTAAAAAAAACCAATAATGTGATATCTGAATACTGTAATACATGTCATAATTAAAATATGAAAGATGAAATAAAAAATAATGCATAATATAGATAATATATATTAAAACAAAAGATTAAGCTTGAGAGTTTATTTCAGGCATCTGCATCTATATCACCATGAAAAAGACAGCAGACAATCTCTGCCATTTCAGCAGAGGATTTAATGACCATGAATATTGTGTAGTTGGTGGTGTTCTATTTTAAGTGACTTTTCTGTTCATATCTTTACCTTCCTACAAATATAGTATATATTTTTCTATGACTTATACAACTGTTCCAACTCTATGAATTCTGGTTGAAAATAACGTAATATTATTTGGATCTATATAGAATCTAATTTGTTATAGACCTGATTATTATGTTGCATCATTATCTATCCTGAGGTTCCCCAACCACCTTATCACCTATGAGCCATCATCTTCATTTCTTGTGCCCACTGATTTTAACCCCCTCCCCATCTTTTGCTCTATGCTTTCCTTCTGATACTCAAAATTTTTATGTTGTCAAAGATTGTGTATGCTACAAGTGTTTCTTATAGTCTCTATAATTATATATATATATATATATATATATACATACATATTTTTTTCCACCTATGTTGTTTTAGAATCAGTATCTCCTTCAAGGGTAGGAGTTTCATTAACAATAGAAGAAAAACTCTTTATTTTAATGTCATTTAGCATGCATTAGAAAATTTTTAGCATGTATTAGAAATATTTTCTTATACATAAATTTTCCCAAAGTTCTCTTTTGATAGACTCAATTCTAGGTGATTTCTGTATTATATAAAATTGATAATATTCAACTGGTTAAAACAATGTATCATTTAACCTTTACCCTTCATTTTTAGCATAATGAACATGTTATATATCATGTGCAATAAATAAATAGTTGAAATGTGGGAGTAGATTTTGTGTGAAAATAAATATGAAATAAATATTGCAGATGAAATGAGTGCCCTGTGTCAGGGATTTTCTTTCTTTCTTTTACTTTTTCTTTTTTATTTATTTATTTACTTATTTATTTTTTTGAGACTAGGTCTTGCTATTTTTGCCCATGGAACTGCAGGCTCTCGTTGCCCAGGGGGCACAGACTCAACAGGCCCGTGCCACCACACCCAGCTATTTTTTTGGAACTAGGTTTCTCTACAAGCCCCAGGCAGGACTCGAACCGTGGTCTCTAGCACCGACCGCTTCATAGGTTGAAGCTTACAGGCACTAGCTACTGTGCCCAGCCTGTTTCAAAAAGCGATTAACCCGAAACAAACCAGTAACTTTGCCTAACTACATATTTTCTATAATGTCTTAATTTGTTAAAAACAAAATTGTTTTCTAGGTTATTCCTAAGTATTGCAGACATTTTTCACAAACAATAGTGGAGAAAGAACCTACTTTTGTGCTGTTTTTTTCTTTTTTAATTACAAAAATTTATATAATAAGAAATAACTAGGGTAGTGTTTAAGTGTGCCACGGATATTCACTGTTTTAATTCTTTGCAAGTTTTGGGCAATGGCATACTAGTATAAACTTCCCAAGAAACAATAAGAAAACCCTAATAAGGTTATCTTTCAAACCACTGAATAACATGGACAACCAGAGTTTTAATCAAAAATCATGTGAAGTGGAAGTTTGGGAAGAATCATAAAGCCTGCATTTTGATAATTTGCAAACTGGGGGATGCAGGTTGAGAGGTATAAATCCAACGTGTATCTCATACCTTAGCGGTAGCTAAGAGTTTGTGAAAAGAAAAACCTCGGAATAAGTGATGAAAGGCATAGTATGTGACTCAGTCCTTAATCCATTGATCACTGAGTCTGAACCACAATCTGGATCCCATTGATCCTCCGTGGGTAAATCTTGGAGACTTTCCTAACTTTAGGCATCTGTGGAGGATGTATTTTTTTGGAATACAGAGTGTATGCTCAGCTCTAAGGTCCTGGCTGACCTTCTAATTCCATTCAGGTTGGGGTCCATTAGTCTGTGTGTATTTTCAGTTATTCTGGTTTTAGGGGTCTTCCCCTGGCATTTTTGTTGTCAAGTGTAAATGAGAGTATATGAGAATAATGCAGTCCCAAGGTGAAGAGCAAAGATAGGTTCCATTTGTGTTATCTTACCTGTGATTATGGATCTGTTAAGTCAATTTCAATTAAAATACTATTTGTATTGTTTTTGTTTCCACAAACACTTAGGAGATCAACAGGCTAGATATTTACTCTGAAGGACACAAACTTAAGAACTAAAGTTGAATTGCAGAATTCAGAATATGTAGACCGCTTCAAAAGCATTATTTGCCAAAGAGTGTCAAAATAATTCTTCCTGTTACTTAGGTATGCTGGTTATTAACAGTATTCAATAATTTATTTGAATAAATAGATTAATTGGATTTGTCACAGTAAGGCATCATGCTTCATTTAACCTGAGAATCAACTTCCATCAGCAGTATCAAATGCTGTCTAGAATTGTAGGAGTATCTATCATGGAGGCAATTCAAAGATTAATTTTATTTATAAACAAAATACCAATTTCTAATAAAGTCCATCATACATTGTCTTTGTTGACTTATCTAAAATTTAAGACATTTTCATGTGGACCCTGTTGCAGTACGTAATAAAACACCTTCATTAATGCCACGTTTACTGCTTTAAAAATATTAGAGTAAGGTTCTCACAATAAATACTTGATATTACTATTTGTATGTTCCTCCCATCTCACATAGAAATTTTGAAATTCAAACCATGTCTGTAGTTTTCAGTCTTCAATCAGTTGCTAATTCATCCATATGGTTAGTTGTCAACCAAAGCTTACTAAGCACCAATATACTACATGGATCATTGGAGGGGCTAGGGATTGAGCATTGGCAAAACTCTCAAGTCTCTATCATTATAAAGCTTTATTGGAGAGACATCATACTGTTGAAAAAATATATATAGTTATCTATCTACCATCTATCTTTTTATCATCATTGTCCATCTAAATAATTTTCTTATAAATTGCTCAAGAATGGGTTAACAGGATGTGTGTGTGTGTGAGAGAGAGAGAGAAATAAACCATGACGTTGGTAGTAGGTAGAGTGCAGTTTTACATAAGATAAACATGGGAGGTGTTTCTAAGTAGGTGGATGTTCCAATGAAGGCAGGAAGAACATGAGAAAATAAATCTATAGGAAGTGTTTTTCAGGAGCAGGATCAGAAGATACAAAGATCCAGGGGATGGGCTTGCTTTGTGTAGTTTAAGAATAGTGCCAGCATGAAGATCTCAAATGTCTGTCAGAGACCCTGGAGGAGTCAAGTATTTCTTTATTATTTTTGTGTGTGTGTGGGGGGGGTGGGGTTTGACAGTATTCTCAGTTCTCTTTACTATTTCCTATGTTACATCTGAAGCCAACATGAACAGATTTTGGTTTCTAGAAGAAAAAGTAGAGTTTTCAGTGCTTTTTACAGTATAGCAACCTTATATAAATTAAGATACAGTGAGGTTAATTAAGAAAATAAATAAATTGTATATATAGTAGTGTAACTTAGCGTAACTATTTTTCTCTTAACTAGTATTTTTAAAATATCCACGTCTCTACAGTTTGTGCCACTCAACAATTTTATAGAATATGATATTCTTAAAATTGCATGGCTTGAAATGTTTTTGACCTCTTCAAATTTTATGTTATTATGAATGTTAAAAGGCATTATGGACCTTATTCAAAAGGCACTCAAATATACCTAAAGAAAAGAAGGTATCTGAATTTTACTTGTTCTATGAAATATTTATTACTATGCAATATTTAGACTAAAGAAATTGCTTAAATAAAGAACAAAAAATAAGAATTGCATGCATTGGTGCATTGCACAGTTAGTATTTCTTAAAAATGCTACTTGGCTATTGTATACAATCCCTGATCCATATGGATTTGTTTTTCAGTGAGCACAAATACACCCTGAATATATCTCTTGGTTATAGAATCTTTTTGATGCAGTAGATACATTTTCAAATTTGCTTTACCCCAAACAAACTAAGGCAACTCAAAATTCTTACTCATGCCTATACAATCTTATTTGTAAGATTTACATGTTCATTCAACTGACTATAAAAATACTGGTAGAAAGTCCTTTCTCTCTCTTCTAACCCATTCAGATCTTGGTTCAAACTGTTATAATTGCTGTGTTTGTGAAATGTGTTATACCTGGTGTACTTAACTGCCTCTGCTATCTTAATTTTCTTGCTCTTTCAATTATATATATTCTTAACTATTTAAACTTTATATTCAGGACATTACATTCCTAAAAACAATTTTTAATTGACTTCATTGTATTATAATTTACCTAAGACAGCAAATTTATTTGTACATTTCAGTCAGTATTACCCATGTAATTGTCATCATATGTAAGACAGGAAACATTTTCATCACTCAATATGTTTTTCATTGTCCTTCTAGCCAATCATCATTCACCTTTGTCCCCAAGAAACTACTGCTCTCCTTTTTATCACTACAGATTCAACAGTCTTCTCCATAGTTTACTAGCAATGTTGAGCAATTTTTCATGTGCCTGTTGGCCATTTGTATTTCCACATATCAATAGATGCAGAAAAAGCATTTGACAAAGTTCAGCATTCATTCATGATAAAAGCCCTTGAAAAATTAAGGATTAAAGGAATTTACGTCAACATAATAAAAGCCATCTATGACAAACCTATGGAAAATATCATTCTAAATGGGGAAAAACTAAAACATTCCAGCTGAGATCTGCAACTAGGCAAGGATGCCCACTCTCCCCACTACTCTTTAACATTGTACTAGAAGTTTTAGCTAGGGCAATAAGGCAAGAGAAAGACATAAAAGGGATACAAACAGGGAAAGAGGAACTGAAACTATCATTATATGCTGATGACATAATTCTCTATATAGAAACCCCTCCAAAAAAATCCACAGAAAGACTACTTGAAATAATAAACCAGTTCAGTAAGGTAGCTGTATACAAAATCAACACACAGAAGTCAGTGACTTTCCTATATGCAAAAAGTCAAATAGAAGAAGAAGAAATCAGAAACCATTACATTTACCATTGCACCAAAAAAAAAATTAAATATCTGGGAATAAACCTAACAAAAAATGTGAAAGAATTATACAAAGAAAATTTTAGAATGCTCCTAAAAGATATAGAAAACATAAGGAAATGGAAAGACATTCCCTGTTCATGGATTGGAAGAATTAATATTATCAAAATGACCATCCTACCAAAGGCAATCTACAGTTTCAATGCAATCCCAATAAAAATCCCAATGACATTTTTTAAAGAGATAGAACAAAAATTACTGAAATTCATATGGAATAACAAAAGGTCTTGAATATCAAAAAGCCTCCTGACCAGAAAAAAAGAGAATGGAGGTATTACAATTCCAAACTTCAAACTATTCTACAAAGCCACAATAATTAAAACAGCATGGTATTGGTACAAAAACAGTCAGACCTATGGAACAGAATTGAGTGTCCTGAAATAAAACCACACATATATAGTCAACTAATCTTCAACAACGGAGTGGAAAAACTTATCTTGGAACAAGGATAGCCTCTTTGATAAATGATGCTGGAAAATTGGACTAAGACATACAAAAAAAATGAACCAAGAAAACTCCCTTACTCCATGTACAAAAATCAACTCAAAATGGATAAAAGGCTTAGAGGTCAGACCTGAAACCATAGCATACATAAAGAAAAACTTGGGCAAAACTCTCCATGAATTACAGTTCAGAAATTCCTTTCTAGAAACATCTACAGATGGCAAAAAAAAAAAAAAAATGAAAGAAATCGTAAAAGATGGGACTACATCAGATCAAAAAGCTTCTGTACAGCAAAAAAGACAACAGAAAAAACTAAAAGATGCCCAACCAAATGGAAAAAACTTTTGCCCTCCACATGACAAGTGATTAATAATGAAGATCCACAAGGAAGTCAGACAACTAAACAAAAGCAAATCAAAAAGCCTGATCAAAAAATGGGGAGAAGAACTAAAAAGACACTTCTCCACATAGGAAATACAAAAATGTTAATTTAAAAGGAAAGTTGGTCTCCCATGTTTATTCCAGCACTATTTACAATAGCCAACTATAAAAATAACCTGGAAACAGATGAATGGATAAAGATATGGTATATTGCAATGAAATATTACTAAATGATCGAAATGATAAACTCTTGACATTTGTTGCAACATGGGTAAAACTAGAAGTGATGACATTAAATGAAATGAGTAGAGGAAAGAAAGATAAATAGCAGATGATGGTACTTAGTTGTGTATAGAGAAACCAAACTAAGGGTCAGATAAAGACACATTTGAAAGCTAATCCTTGAAAGTTAACTATAAAAGTGAAGTATCAAGGGAAGGTGATGGACCAGGGGTGATTTGATGTTGCATACATTCTGGTGGCAATATCTGGGAAGGATGGGGGGGAGTCCTATACAAAGTGATGAGTCAATTTTACCTAAATTTAAAAATGAATTAATTCAGAAATAGCATTCATTGAAATCACTAAAACCAACTGAAACAAATGATAAAATATTCTACTGAATCTACGTGGTTTTTCTGTAGTTATTTATCAACATGTTTGATAGTGTGCATTTATTTCCCCCTTCTTTATTGAAGTATTATTTTTTATTTAATGAATTACTTTACATGGCTACATATTAATTTTACTATTAATACAATACTTTCTCCTCTAGTACAGATTTCTACTTTTTATTGTTTTTTTTTCCTTAGGTTTATTTTTTTTCTGTTTCCTATCTCTGAGTATAAGGCTCAATCAATTTATCTTCGTTAATTCTTTTAGTGATAAAGGAGTTTAAAGCCATTTTTTTTCCTGAGGAAAGATTTAGCATTCTCCTTAATTTTATGTAATCTTTAATATCAACCCTTTGTGACTACAATCAATTTATTTCTCTCGCTCTGTCTCTCCACCAATTTCAGTACATATGCTGATTAAGAAATGTGATGGTTGCATGCATATATAAAAAAATAAAAATCATTCAGTTTTAACAGGATTCATTGGAATGTAATATACACTGGATTTGAGTTCAATTAACTCTGTGAGTAGTTTCTCAAATTGGATGAGTGATGATGGAGACAGTGGGGAGAAAGCACTATATCCAGTGCATTTTTAAGCTGAAAATGAAATGATTGAAAACAATTTTAATTTCTCATATCTGATAAAGTCAAAATGAACAAGCTGAGCAAAGTTACATATGTTTTGAGGAATACTAAGATTTAGAGCTCAAGATCAAGGATGTTAAGCTTCCCTCTCTCCAAATGAGGGTTCATTGTTCTTTATGCAGACGTATGGCCTCGTATGACCCCTTACAGTCTTATGTTTGAAGGATGCTCCAAATTTGACCCATTTGGTCTCCTGTACTGTGATATCTTAATTTGAACAATGATAATAATAAAGTTGTAACACATTGAAAACTAGCATATAAATAATGATAGAATAATACCTATTTTAGAAAAAGAAATAATAATTAGGCATAAAGAATGATAAAGTCTAGGTGTTTAAAAGGGAGTTGCTAATGCAAACAAAATACACACACATACCCTGAGAAGATGTGATTGTTCATGTTATCCAATCATCAAAATATGAATCCGTGTCTGCTTGCATTCTTAACTCCCCTGGAGATAATTAACAAATACAAGTCTCTCTTTATAAACAAATTTCTTGGGTTTGGCCCCTGACCAATAGGTAATTCCATTTTCAAAGATACTAGTCTAATTCCTTCTCCCTGACAAAAGAGCTTAGGGGATAAACTACAACCCAGTCACTCTTTTTCCAATTACATCTACCTATTCCCAATAGGCTTCACCCAAGCAACAAGCCCAAGGATTCAAAACAAGATGTTTTTCTTTTGAACATGTCCAACTTGGCTCAGACTCCCTGTGGTGCAATTCCAATATGACTCAATAGGATTCTGGAATAAAATCAAATGATGTTTATTTCCTGATTTTCATGTACTATAATGAAGTTTTGTTCACTCTCTTTTTTTTATCTCACAAGCCATATTTCTGATTTATCTAGGATTCACATTCAAAAATTATGTCTGCATTTAACAAATACAACCGATGAGAAATTCCTGTACACATTAAATTCATTCACTAAATTGAAATAACAGGAAATTGAGACATACTCTAGAATATGATGATCTGCAATATATATGTATATATTAATGAAGAAATATTGTACTTAGTTATTGCAAGCTAAGAACACTAAATATTTGTACTGGTAATCAGTGCAGGTGTACAATTATTTAAGGATCATATAAAAGTGATAATCTACAAATAACTATATTTTATGCAGCCCATAAAATTAAAATTCTCAGTTTCTTCCTGCCTTTACTAGTCAAGATAATAACATAAAAATCACATCAAAAGGAAAGTCTAATTTAACTCATGTAGTATCACTAAAAGACCCCAAGTCCCAAACTAAGCCAGGCCACTGATCATAATTTACTGCCCTGTAAGTCTGAAGGTAAAGGTTATAATTTTGTAATCAATAGAGCAACAGATTTAGCAAGTTGCTGGGTTACCAAAAAATTTAAATTGTTTAAGGCCATCAGAAGAGGAGTATCTTTGGATATTAAAATAGCATTTAGTATTTACCATTCTCCCTTAACTCTAATTTTGCAGAAATATATATATATATATATATACATAATACAATGGCACAAACAATATTTTAATTGAATTGATGACCAAAAATATCTATAAAGTGTAGTTTTCTTTTGCAAGAAAATAATTACCACTATAACTAATTTTATTTATATGGGCAATAATTGATATTTGTTTAAACCAACATTTTCCCTTCTTTTGTTTACTCATGATCACAATAACAGGTAAACTATTGAGTTAAAATTGCCATGGGTTTGGTAGTGTATCACATGGTGTGCAATATATAAAATCAAGGTTTTTTTTTTTTTCATATTACCTTTTTTCAGTCACCCTAATGGCATTCCCAAGTGATAGTAAGTTTGTTATATTAACAAAAAAATTTAGGAATGGTATATTTTATACAAGTAACTAAAATCCACAGTTTTTTTTTTCAGTTTATTGATACATACTTGACATATAACATTGTATAAATTTTATATGTAAAATGCAATGCTAGATACACATACATCATAAAAAATTTCCACAATAAGGTTAATTAGCATTTAATTACTGCAATCTTTTAGTATAGTTATTGTCATGAACTGTTCTTAACTGTTCAGTACTCATGCTGGAACTGAAGAAAATGTCATTCCAATCTTACCTGCTTTCAGAACCATGGAGACCGAATTACATGACTGACCTCCAGTGGGCAGTAGTATCTCCATTCCTCCAATATTTACCCTAAGAAATATTCCTTAGATTACGGTAAGTTAATAAGTGAATCCCTTACCCCCAGGTATCCCACATAAACTAATGTTTTACCTAATCAGACTTTGGCTAAACCACTTCATCTCCTTGTTTCACTAGTTGTGAACCCAATAAATACCACTTTTGAGTTACAATAAAGTGACTGTATAATGCATACTTTCATCAGTCCCAGCCTCTATGGTTGCATCAATCTCTCTCATTGTCCTTCCTAGTACCCTGCGCCCCGGCTCTTTACAGGTCAGAACATTTATGAGCTATGCTTTTAAAGAATATAATATAGCTTTATTAATTATATTTACCCTGCTGTATATTATACACGCAGAAATTATTAATCTTATAAGTGGAAGATTTTACCCTTTGGCCAACATTTCCTCATTTCTTCCTAACCCTAGTTTCATTGCTTGGTAACTATTATTCTATTCCCTAGCTCATTTATTATTATTTTTTAATATTCCACATGTAAGTGAGATCAAACAGTATTTGTCTTTCTCTTACTTAGATCACTTAAGATAATGCTCTCACAATCCATCCACGTTGTCAGACATGACAGAATTGTCTTTATTTTGTTGGCTAAGTAAAATTCCACCATTTTTCTCTCTTTTTTCTCCTTGATTGTGTGCCCCCCCCTCTGCATTTTCCTTATCTATTTTCCTTATCTATTACCCCTTGAAGATGGATACTTATAATTTCCATGTTTGTAGTTATTATAATGTTTCAATAAACAAGGGTTTGCAGATACATCTTCGACATAGTGATTTCATTTCATTTGCAATATGTCCAGAAATATAATAGCTGAATTATATGATGTTTCTCTTTTTCAATATTTTGAGTAGCTTCCATATATCTTTCCATAGTGAGCTTTGCCAAGTTATATTCCCACCAACAGTGTACAAAGCTTTCTTTTCTCCCATACCCTAGTCAAAATTTTTTATAATAAGCATTGTAATAATAAGCATTGTAATATAATTGACAATAAGCATTGTAGCATCTATGAGATGATATTTCATTGTGGTTTTTATCAGTATTTTCTGATGGTTTGGAATGCTGAGGATTTTTCAAGTGTATGTTTGCCATTTGCATTTTCTTTTGTAATAATATCTATTTAGGTTCTCTTTAAGACAGTTTTTTGTGTGTGTGCTGTGAGTTATTTCAATTCCTTATATTAGTAGTAATATTTTGCATATTCAAGCTTTATCAGAAATGTTTCTTACAAATACAGTCTCATATCAAGGGATCTCTTTCTGCTTTTGTATCTTTTACTATGCAAAGACTATTTATGTCGATATAGTGCAACTTGTTGATTTTTGCTTATGATTTTGATCTTAAATAAAGTGAATTATTGCTAAGATCAATGGTAAGGAGTTTCTCCTTTGCTTTTTTCTCAATTTTGTATGGATTCAGGTTTTATATTTCAGTTCATTTTGAGGTGATTTTCATGGGTAGAATGAGATAAGGATAGATTTCCTTCTTCTGCATATGAATATCCAGTTAATCCAACATCATTTATTAAAGAAACTGTCATTGGCTTCTTTGTCAAATATTAGTTAAATGCATGTTAAATGTATGATTTAATTTCTGGACTTTTAATTCTATTCCAGATTTCTATGTTTTTATTATAATATCTACATCATATCATTTTGCTTACTGTTATTTTGCATCACATTTTGAAATCAGGAAGTGTAATGACTGGGACTATTTAGGATCTTTACACATTTCAAATTGTTTTTCTGTCTCTGTGAAACACACTACTGCAATTTTGATAGGGGCAGCTCATCTGCCACCAAAATTCATATTTACTTTTTTTAGTCCTTGTACTCTCCCTATTAATCATATTCAACTTGACAAAATATATTTTCCTTCATTGCTCTTAACTATAATTGAGTCAAAAATCATACATCTAGATGTGTAACTGTAAACTGTTTTTGCATCCCTCATGGTGCCTAATGCAGTGTTGTAAGCTGAAATTTTCATATTTGTCAGATAGAATTTTCCTTAAAAAATTGACTGTGATTAAAGAGCCATGTGAAATTTCATACGAATTCATGTCATGGTTTTTTTACTTGCTTTCAAGACACAATGAGATTCAACCCACTGCTCACCTCCAAGGGGTTAGCCATAGTCCTGACCATTTATCTTCCCCCGGCCCACCTGATGATAATTCATGGTTTTATAAATTTCATGCACCAGCAAACTAACGTGAATATCTGAGAAATTTTAACAACTGTGACATAGTGTCCCACCAATTCTAAGCTTGACATTTGTATTTTTTTCTATAACACCAGGATTACTTTCATTACAAATCTTTTGAGTTTTATGGATTTTATTATAATGTGAATCCACAGAAATTTGAGGATTAGGAAGTAAAATCATTAGTTATATCTTCAGGGGATAACTATGGTCATCTAGGAAAACCTTGTAAAGTTGTCTTATAATGATACCTAAGACATTTTAAATGACTCTTGAAAAAGAAACGCTGCTAGGCAACAACCTCTTTGGTAGCAAAGGGCATAAAATACATTGTGTTAAGGGAAGAATCACTTAAATGACTTCACAAACATAAAGTGTAGTGCTTGCTGATAAACTGGAGTGGTGCCATTAAAGTCTGCAATAAAAAGAGCAAGTCTTTGGCAGATCAAGAGTGGAGAGAGGGTTTGCTCTGTCTCTTGGAATGGGTTCATTTCCATCCCTATGCTTTCCGTAAATAGAGTGATACTTGAGCCAAAATACATATTATTTTATATCTGTTTAGTCTCTATATCAAGTCCTGTAATTCAGATCTCCATAATTTTGCTATAATTTTCTTCATGCCCTCAATTCTGACCTTGCCAAAATGTTCCTTTTTCTAACACTTACTTCTAGGGAGCCATTTCACTAACAAATGAAAAGGACTCCATTGTTTTCAGAGCTCTGCCTCTAGACACCAAAGCAGAATGGTTTCAACCATGACCATTCTCTCAGAGGCAGCCTCAACATTAGGCACTTCCATTTTGTAGCTCACTAAGACTACACAATGAATCCCTCCCCACTCTTTATACATTTGCCTTATTTTTCCTCTTAGTTTGAACACTTTCCTTTATTGTTTTAATTATGTCTGCAATGCACATTTTTTTTCTTCTCAAGATTATCTAGATAAACCTTTTTCTTGCTTGAAGAACTAATGGGAATGACTGGATGGATGAAGGTACTGATTCAACCATCAGTGTAAATAATTGGGTGTTTTACTGCAGTTCTAAAATGTTGATGAATTAAGAGTGTCAAGGTTTATATTTGAAAAAGAAAGCTTGGGGGGGGGGTTGACCTTAAATTTCTTCCTTTGAAAAAGAGGGAATTCCAGAAAGCTAGATTCTATGGAAATAAAAATTATAGAAATAGCTAGATTTTTTTTGTTGGGAACATTGATGAGTCCAGACTAGAATGGTAAGAGGGGAGTATTAATAGAAATGTAAAAATATGTGATATAATTAAAGACTAAAAAAAGATGTCTTTTTTTCTACTTGGACATTACTTTCCTTCACCAAAAAGGAAGGAAATTTTATGTTCTGCTCTAACATAGAACATAGACAGGGAGTTGCATGGAACAAAGAAGGTGAGAGGTAAGAGGAGAGGAAAAACCTTAAGAGTTTTTTCTCTCTCAATATGTACTGTTATCTATCAACTGTTAATGAAGGCATATCTAAGTAGGGATAAAGTAAGATCAAGAATTGCAAGAAAAGTTCCAGAATTGTTTATCAGAGAGTAACAGAGCAGAAACTTATTTAAAAGAACAGAATAGTAATTTTGTAATTGAAATTTCAACAAAGGGCCAACTCTCAACTCCCAACATTTTATACCTGTGTTTAGTAGAGTGAGAGAAATGGAAAGATGAATGAACGCAGAACTCTAATCAGAATTGACAAGAAATCTCTATAATTATTATAATAGTATTTTTTTTCCAGGTCAAATCAACATAGATATCCTAGTTAGCATCAACTATTGATATCTGTTAAGTTCTGGAGAAAGGAAGAAATGAAAACTATAAACAACAGGTATATTGGAGATAACCTGGGTGGGCCGCTGACGAGCACACATCCAGAGACTAGAGCTACCTGTCTTAGTTATTTTGTTTTCTCCTTTTAACTGTTCCCAGAAATAGAGTTTGATCAGGTGGAATGGGGGAGTTTGGCCAAGCTTGTGACACTTTCTTGAAATGTGATCAGTTTCTTTCTGACCAAACTTAGTTAAGCAGTGTGGGGAAGGGGGGTTTTTCTGATTAGTCTGAGTCAGCAACTCAAAGGATGGAGGTGAAAGTAATTGGAAGAAATTTAGGAGAGAGATAATCCTTTCAATGTCCAAACAGTATGATAAAAGGATAAAATCTATCACACTAGGCTAACTTCAACAAATATTTTCCTACTTTTTTTGGTGAGAATGATCTATATTAATATTTGAAATTGTCTGGGTCTCATAATGTGCTTTATAGTTTTACTTTAGCTAAATGTATATAAAGTTCATGAACATTTTACTCTGTAGTTAAAAGTTTCTAGTTAATATAAAAACTGATGTTGTCTTAGTAAAATCCTGACAGAGAATAACCATTTTATGGAAATTTGTGAGCTCAGTGCACCTTATTTGATGATAGCAATGTAAACTCACAAAGGGTTGTCTGAATAAGGCTCTCCCAGAATGGAAGTAAACTAGCACACACTGACATTACCAACATACAAATTTCACAATCGACATATTTCTATCAATCATTTGTTTATATATATATATATATGCTATATATAGTAGATATATATATACATAATTTATAATGTATATAATTTTAAAATATTTGTACAACATGAACTTTACACAATGTTTTTAAACACTGAAGGAAATTAAAGATAAGCTGAAATTTGATTATATCTCTTGAAATATCATAGATCAAAAGACTAATAATAATTAGTTTGAGCTTTGGACAAGATCTAAGGCACTAAGATATAAACTGGGAAGATAGACTGGTCTGATAAGACAAAGCCAAGGTGGTATAGGGGTCAACACTGATTAAAACCACTAATCTAGATGACCTCTAGCTCTACATTTTCTCAAACTTTTTTTAACTCTACATTTATCTCCTCTGACATGGTTTCCTGACATTTCACAGTGACCTGGCTTCACTGACACCCATAAGTAAGGATCTTAAGGATTGTGGAATTTAGAGTTGATTGAGATATGGGCTATCTATTCTAGAGTTTCCCAACTTGTGTTTCACAATATATTGTATTTCTTGCAATGTTTCGTCTCCCCCACACCCATGGAACAGTCAAAAAACAAAATGAAACAAAAGGTGGAGATAGCAAGCTAGATTATCCATTTGTTTTCAAAAACCAGTGAATAATTTTTAACAGTTTATATTATAAACTACTAGAATATTTTTTAAGAATTCTTTCTAAGAATTCTTGGGTATATCACTGATCTGATGCAATAGTCAATGTGTAGCATTGCCCTTTTGAGTAATTCTGGCTATTAGTGAGAGAATTGATTAAAATTTTAATTGGCATGACAAAGGGGACTGATTATTTTAATTGGACATCATATTGACACTAGCTGACTTGAGGAGGAAATATCCTATCTCCTATGACCTTTCAATTTTTTTTTCATGCAATCAAAATAATGGTTATTGAAACCAATCAATAGCAAACATGCATGTAAAAATCTGAATATCACTTCAATGAATATTGTTTTAATTTATGTTAGTCTTTCATATGTCCCATATATTTAACACTTTACTGTATAAAGTCACAACTTAGATAATTCATCAAAAATTCCTCTGAAATGAAGATATTTATGAAGATTATTGCAAAAGATAAAGGAAAACCTAATGAAGAAAACAAAGACAGTTGTTTGTTTGTTTGTTTGTTTGTTTGTTTGTTTGTTTTTTAGATGAAAAGAGTGGAAAAGGTTGGATGTGGGAAATGTATTGAGTGACTTTTGATTTTGCAGTCTCTTTTTTTTACCTCTAGGTTCTTATTTTTGCTGAAGTTACTCCCCTTACCAGGATTAGGCAGTTCTTAGGATAATAAACATCTCTTGCAGAAGCATAATTTTCAAATGCAAACCAGTAAGTCTAGCGCTTATACCTCCACAATTTATCTTCAGCTTTTCACATTTTAGGCCACTAGTCCGTCACCTATACTTATTACCCCAAGATATGGTACCAGACAAACATGGAGAGCCCCGATATGCAGGATCTGATGGAAGGATTTAAACTGGTTAGTCCTAAACCAGCTTTTCCTACCATATCACTTCCTTCCCAAAGAAACCACAGGAATGAGCAGTCCTCCTGCCAGCTTGTGACTATGCAAGGACCTCTCTTTTTCCTAATAAACATGTCCTTTTTTAATGTAAACAAGTAAACAGATAAAATCCCAATTAATAGTTATTGTTCTTATTTTCCCCTTGCTTTTTCTGCCTCTCGACTAATTCTTAGAACTTCTCCCTCTGGTCTTCATGCATGGAACTCCATCTTTCTTTTTTAGTCAACTATTAGGAAACTTCTTAATTTATTACAATCATTTCTGCATTTGTGTGACTTACCATATGATTAAAATCTTTCATATTGTTAAAACACAAAGCAAAAAAATTTCTTCAAATTTTATCATTTAAGGCCAAAATATGTGTAATTGATTTAATTTCTAACCTAGGAACCTTTGTTTCCTTAACTATTTATTGTGAAATTAATGGGAATTAATTGAAGAATGTATAAATAAATTTACATGTATATTATAACAGTACATGTCACAAATTTAATTTACAGTAAACATGAACCACTATTTTAAACATAACAAGATTGATATATTAACTATGATTTATAGGTCTCCACATTTTTAAAAAGTTTTTACCATATCACAATTTGTGTTCATTTACATCAAATTATCACTCTCTTTTGTCTATCTTCTATACAACTTATTAAATATTCTCATTCATTTAAAAAGATTACCAGTGATCTGAGTATCATCGCCTTTTGTCTTGTTGGTGAATACTAAGCAATATTAGAGAATTATTGGTGAGTAATAGAGAAACAAAGAGGTTGACTACTAACTTGGCCAAATCACAGCAAATCACTACGTTTCTTTCTCTTCTCATTTCTTGGCTATTGACATTCAGATCTATTCTATGATCACAATTTGAGAAATTCTTACACAAACCCAAGCCAGTGTTCACCCAAGAACTCACTAGACTTGTACCCTCCTCACTAATTTACTGAAAAAGTAGGTCTGAGCTAGCCAAAGTTCCTTCTCATAAGTATTCATTACTATCCCCATAAGTTGAAGGAAAAAATTGTAGAAACATGAGAAACAAAGATCAAAGGAAAGTATAAAGAGGCAGAGGGGGAAGTGACTTTTTAAGATACATAGTGAATTTTCTTCCATTAAAGAATTCTTGTCACAGTTCTCAAATAAAGGGACAGCAGGGTTAAATATGTGACTTGTAGATGAATTTGCTCTGAAAACTGTCCACTATGTTGTTCTTAAGGGACGCTTTGCCCAAAAATGCCAAGATCAATGAATTTTAGACTTTTGATTCGAACAGTTCATGACCCAAGATAAAGTAGATAGAGTGGCAATAGATAATTGTCATTTTATTGTTTATGGAAGTCTCTAATATCTTACTCTAAGGAAGCAACTTTCATCATATTTGCTTTGAGGAAATGCTTTCTAGGTAGCTTATTTTCCAAAAATAATTAGCAATAGTACAATGCAATAATAGTGAAGTAACTTTAAATATTGGGGAAAAAAATGGTTCAAAATCGCCCACACTAAAATCTTTGCATGATAATTTGATTTATTTGGGAAGTAATCATCTAAAATATTTGAAATATAAGTAAGGAGACAGAATACCCAAGGAAAAAGAAGTTAACCTACACTATTTTTTGGTTAAAAGAAGTTAAACTACACAAATATAAGAGGAGATAAGGAGAGGCTTTGTTGTTGTTGTTGTTATTGTTGTTTGTTTTTGCCAATAACCCAAGATTAGGTTTTCTTAATAAAAACTGAGGGAAACTCATAAGGATGATATTTAAACAAATGAGGACAATCTCGTTCTTGTGATATCTCTTTAGTTCAGTGTGTAATTACTGATCAGCTATATGTGTCCCAATCCACACTAGGGTTAGCGGAAAATACAAGTAAAACTAGAAGATTAAATCTAAATGGAAAGTTAAACAAAGGCATTTGACTATGAATCTAATCTAAGGCAATGAACTTTAATAGATATGTAACCCAATAATGAAAGCCCCTTTTCATATCTCATGGACTTAAAGGGATGTATGCCAAATAAAAGGAAAGAAAGTGTTTGAAATAAATATGTTTTGTATAATTATAAGACTCCATGGAAAAGACTGCCAGATGATGATTTTGTTAGAAAAAATAATTTTCTGTCTCTTACCCCTTACCAGGGTTAGGCAGTTCTTAGGATAATAAACATCTCTTGCAGAAGCATAATTTTCAAATGCAAACCAGTAAGTCTAGCGCTTATACCTCCACAATTTATCTTCAGCTTTTCACATTTTAGGCTACTGGTCAGTCACCTATACTTATTACCCCAAGATATGGTACCAGACAAACATGGAGAGCCCCGATATGCAGGATCTGATGGAAGGATTTAAACTGGTTAGTCCTAAACCAGCTTTTCCTACCTTATCACTTCCTTCCCAAAGAAACCACAGGAATGAGCAGTCCTCCTGCCAGCTTGTGACTATGCAAGGACCTCTCTTTTTCCTAATAAACATGTCCTCTTTTAATGTAAACAAGCAAACATGTGTCATTTTGATTGTGATTACTTTGATTATTTATATTTGTCTTTTATTCTAAATCTCCAAAACCCAGTCATAAAATATGTGAAAAAAAATAACAGCCAATATTAATAAAGATGACATTACATAAAATTGATTAGCAAACTTGTTCATGACTGTCCTATGCCATCTGACAAAATTAAAGAATGACCTTCAAAATATTATAAACAATATTGCCTGTCAATATTTAACTTTAATAATTAATCTTAAACCTTTCTCCATACCCTTAGATAACTTATAACTCAGATATTGGCTGATCTAGGAAGGGTAAAAATCATGAATCAAGAATGTTATTTTATGTAAGAGATAAAATTTCTTTAATAGTTGATAGAAATTCACATTTAGATGAAAGAAACAGGGGACAGTTTTTCCAAATCAGAGTTGACAATAACCACTTTAAATATTGGATGGAACACGAGACAAAAAAGCAACGTGGAAAAATAAGATTTGAACAACATAACGCACTAAGCAGGCATATATAAAACATTTTGCTCAAGTACAAGGACATGCCCATAATTATCATCTAAACTAAACTATAATTAGATCTTAAAATAAGTTTTAATATATTTAAAATTGCTAGTTGTGAAAATAAATTAAAATTAGAAAGCAGAAACAGTACAAATATGTGTACTTATAAAGAAACAAATGAGAGATTATGTGAGAAATTAGAAAATGGCTTGAACTGAGTTAAAAAAATAGAAGATATTTATAATTATGGGTGCAATTAAGGCTTAGGGGAAAATTGCAGATGTAGTATCTATTAAAAAGAAAGAAACATATCTCAAAACAATAAACTTGTCTTTCACATTAAGAAACTAGAAAGTGGAGGAGCAAAAGAAGTCCAAAACAATCAGAATAAAACATTTTTCAGAAGTCATAGATAAATTAAATAGAAAAAATCATTAATAAAAATTGAAAATTGGTTCTAATTAAAAATCAACTAACCAAATTGAAAGATTCTTTAAAAATCTTAGAAATGATTAGGTAGAAAAAGCTTAAAATTAAGAATATGAAAAATGAAAGCAAGAATATCACTGCCAATTTACAAAAATAAAAGGCTATACCAAAATATTATGAGACATTTTATATGTTACAGACTAGAAATTCTGAATGTAATCAGCAAATTTCTAGAAGAACACATGCTACCTACATTAACACAAAAAGAAATAAGCCATTTCAATATAAACAATAACAGGAAAATTAAACTAATAAAGTAAAATCTACCCACAAACAAAACTTCAGGATCAGATGATCTCACCATTGATCATACATACAGTATTTAGAGATAATTTAACAATAATCACTAACAAACACTACCAAAAAATTGAAGAGGAAGGAACACTTCAAAATTCACTCCACTAGATTAATATTACAAAAAAAAATACATCATCACAAAAGAAAATTTGTAAATAAAGATGCCAATTTCCTCAGCAAAATACGAGCAACCAAATCTATACAAAAAGGATTATATACCATGGCAAGTTATTCTAGCAATATAAAGTGGTTTAGCATTTGAATTATCACTGTAGTATTACGTAATAGAAAACAATACCCAATCATAACCAATAGTCACAGTTGAAATAGTTGACAAAATTTGTGCTATTTATTTGTAAAATACAATAGGCTGAATGAGAAGAAAACTATTTGATGTTAGCTATCTTCAAAAACCCTACAATCAAAATCATATTTTATAGTGAATGACTCAATAGTAATATTAAGTGTTCTTGCCAATTTTATTCAGTATTATACTGGAAGTTCTAACCAGGTCAATCAGATGAGAAAAAAGAAAAAACTAATAAAGGTATCCAAATTCTAAAGAAATAAAATATTTTCTTCTCAGATGACAAGAGCTTATATAGAGAAAACATAATGAACTCAAAAAATTAATTATTTGAACTGGAAAGTGAGTACAGCATATAGGCAAAACATAAAATGAATATATAAAATGTTAATAGCATTTCTATTCATAAACAATGAACAACCAAAAATAAATTTAAAAATACCTGTGTTCATGACATCAAAAATAACAAATACATTTTTTTAAAAAGAAATGCAAAATTCATACACTAAATACTAAAATGTTATTGAACTACAGTAAAGATGACTTAACTGATGATTTAACAATAATGATTATGGTAATAATGATTATGGTAAATAATGATTATGGTAAATGAATTGGTTGGGGTTTGTTTGTTTGTTTACCTCTATAGCCAGCACCTGTGATTTTGCACCCTCTGGATGATTGTATATGATTGACCCAGTGGATGTGTGCATGTGTGAGTGAGCACAACTGGGACTAGGAGGACAGGATGATAGTCAACACCACTGGAAGGTGAAAGAGCATGAGGGAGGGGCAAGGTAAATGCGACAAAGAGAGAATGTTGGAAAACACACAAGAGACGTAGAAGCTGGAGAAACAGAGCTCCCCTACCCTGACCCTGCCCTGCCCTGCCTGGTGTGTCTGTGTCACTGCTTGAACCAACTAAAAACGTACTCAGATTGGCCTACTTGTGCACTGAAATTGGCATCACGAACAAGATGGTTTGCAAGACAATGACCTGATAATGGGTAAGATATTTAATATTTATTGGTTGAAAACTAAAAATTGTTAATATCATAGTAATCCAAAACTACATCTATAAAATCAACACAAAATCCCAACTGACACATTAATTTTCAAAATTTGACAAAGTGACCAGAAAATTCAGGTAGAAATTAATGAATTAAGAAAATCCAAATGAATGTTATTTAAACAAAAATAAAAACAACAAATAAAACCTGGTGAACTTATTATACCTCTTGATTTTGAGACAATATAGAGCTAAAAGAATTAAAAGAGATTTCCATTGGTATCATGATAGACTTGTTGACTATTCAATAGAAGAGGCAAGAAATTAACCCATAAGGCATTTATTGATTTTTTGACCAGTGTTTCAGAACAATCAGTGATAAAAGAATCGTTTTTTGGCAAGTGATGCTCAGATAACTGATATTAGGATAGAAAAAAATAACCTCCTCCCCTACCTCACAAAACACAAAAAAGTTAACTTCTGTGGATCCTTGATCTGAAAATATGAAGCACTGAAACCTAAAACTCTTACAAGAAAATATAAAAGCAGTAACTTTGGATTTGATAATGATTTCAATCATTATAAGAACAAATAAGCACAAATCATCAGAGGGGAAATAAACAGATAAGTTGGACATCAAAATTAAATGTTAAGATTATTTTTGCATCAAAAAATTTTGCATCAAAAAAAGAGATGAAAAGATAATTCATAGATCCCAAGAAAACATTATAAAGTAGCATATTTGATTTGGAAATTGTATCCATAATGTTATTAAATGAATATTATTAAATGAATATTATTAAATACATATTATAAATAAATAAGTGTTAAATATGATTAAATTATAAATATTTTTAAATTAAGAATTCTGCAGCAAAATAATAAAAGACATCAGCTGAAACCAAAATGACAAATTGGCAAAAGATTATATAATTATATATTATATTATATTATATTATAATAATATAATATAATTATAGTATTTTATTATTATATAACAAAAGATTATATTATGGTTTCTGTCCAAAGAAACCATTTGAACATGCACTAATCACATAAAAGTATACTCAGCACCCATAATCATTACAGAAATTAAAAGACAAATGAAGCAATAAGTCACATTCACAAGGATGTCTTCATTAAACAAATCCAAACAAAAGTTGGTAAAGATATAAAGAAATTAGAATTCTTAAGAACTGTTGGAATTAGTGTAAAAACAATATGAATACTTTAGAAAAAGTTGCAAGTTCCTCATAATGTTAAACCTAGAGTTACCATTGAAACCAGAAGTCATACACTGAGCAATATGGTTGACATGATGATAGGGTAACTGATTTAATCAAGTTGTTTTTTTTTTTTTTTGTGTGTGTGTGTGTGTGTATATAACAAAAATTTTATAGTCTATCAGATGATGAAATCCTTAATAAGAGTTAAAGAAACTTTGGATAGGGTTACCAAATATATTGCACATATATATGTATATGTATATATATATATACATGAAACTTCAAGATTTCATAGAAGATGCACATGAAGCCACCATATTCTTGATATGGTTCTGAATATATTTTATAAGAGCTATGCACACCAGTTTTGGAAAATTCACCCCTGATGACTGTAAGGAGATAAAGTCATTCTCCTATGATCATCCAGAGAACTATAATAGTAACATTTATGTTTATGTCCTTTCAATCTATTCACTTTGCTGTGTTTATGTCTAATTATATTAATACTGCTATATTTTGTAGTAATTAAGAGAAACTACAGTGATTACCTCAAATATTTAATCTCTACCATGTCTCAAGTATATATGAAGGAAAATAATTGATGAGTCATTTCGTAACTCTGTGTTTAATTTTTTGAGGCATGCCAAACTATTTTTTGGTCTCAAAGGCAATAAAAGCTCCAAATTCTCAACACCCTCACAAACACTTATCATCCATCTAATTTTTTAACTATAGTCATTCTAATGGGTATGACATATCTCATTGTGTTTTTGATTTGCATTTCCCTTATTAATGATATTGGCCAGCAGCTTTTCATTTACTTATTGGCCATTTATCCATATTCTTTGGAAAAATGTTTGTTCAAATGCTTTGCCCATATATTAACAAAGATGTCTTTTTATTTTTGAATTGTAAGAGTTTTCTACATTCTCTCTATACTATTTTCTTCCAGTCTTTAGATTGCTTTTTCACTGTCTCTTAAAAATCACAAGATTTAAATTTTTATCAAGACCAATTTAGCTAATTTTCCTTCGGTCTTTGTTTCTTGTGCTATGGATGCCATATTTATGATCTAAGCCAGGGTCATAAAGATTTGCAGCTCTAGTTGTTCTAGTTTTGTAGTTTTGGTGTTTAGATTTAAATATATAGTTTGTTTTGAGTTTATTTTTGTGTATAATTGAGAAGGGTTCAAATTTTTCATTTCACTATTTAGTTTTTCCAGGTTGTGTGTTGAAAATATTCTTTTTTTTTCTTAAAACTGAAAATAGTTTTGCCTGTTTCCGTGCTTCTAACATTTTTTGATGAGTTCAGTAGCTTTTGGGATTCTCTCGCATTGGTTCATCTCTTATTATGGTTTCTATTCCTCTTATTCATATTCTTCTATTCCTTTTGAGTCTGAGAAACTCCATTCACATGGCCAAGGTTCCCAGTGCAGCGTTTGTCCCGGGCAGGTTGGTAAGTGATCAGTCCTATCAGCCCAATCAAGTTTTTTGTTTGTTTGTTTGTTTTTGGTTTTTTTTTTTTTTTTTTTGCACCACTAGCCTTTGGTTACCTGAGGTACTTATTGAGTTATTAGAGGGGCACTTAGGAATTTGAGCACAGGCCAATCACACCAACAATTATGGACACCTAGACCCAAAGATCATGGTGTGCATATATGTAAGTGGGCACTAGTGAGCCAAGAAGCAGGCATAAAATTGCGGCAGCAGTGGTGGCCATGACCATGGCTGCTCTAGAAAATTAGGAAGACAAATGTTGTAACTACAAAAGTGGTGAGAGAGAAAGCTAGAGAGCCCAGAAATAATATATACAGATTTACGGGGGTCTGGGAGAGTTGGATGAATTCTCACCTTCCAGTGCCCCTCCCCTGCCTTTCTTGCCTGCCTACCATTCCTAATTGCCATACAGTGATGTGCAAAAAACTTGCATGCTGATGTTCATAGCATCATTATCTATAATACTCAAAAAATGAGACAATATAAATGTATATCAACTAATGAGTGCTTAAGCAAAAGCTTTGGTGGGATATTGACATTTATAGCAACACAGTTCATCATGGATGAAACCTTAAAACATTATGTTTAGTGAGAAAAACAAAAACTAAATGCCACTATCATATAGAGACAAAATTACTGATTTTCAGGAGCAGAAGGAAGGAGAATACTTAATAACTGGTAAAGTATATAGAAATTACTTAGGGGTTAATATTGTACTCAACTTACAGAATTCAATAGTAGTTGCTGTAGAACCCTCTCTGAATATACTAAAAGCCATGACAGTGGCAAGGGGAGAATGTTCGTGCAAAGGGTATGTGAACTGTATATGAACTATATATAGAGCAATAGAGGAGGGGCTAAGATTAAAACTCATAAGTTAGGGTGCTGTTGTCCTGACATGTTTGAAGAGACCAGACAAGATGTTTCAGAATTACCTGAGGAGCCACTTTGAGAAAACAACATTAGATGGTAAGTTAAAAGTTCTATCATTTTCATGTTTACTTTCTGTTTGCAAATTGAGACAATTTTTCATTTTCACTACGGAGTTTGGGGGATTGTCTGACTCTAAAGATTCATAAAAGTCATTCACACAGACAACAAGAAGATTTTTTCCAAATTGTTCTTAACAGTAAGTTGGATATTCTGGACTTTGATATAGACTCAGTGCCGTTTGCCTTCACGATCCATACTTAACCCTGTTTTAGACCTCTCCAAATATGCTTCATGATTTTAGTGACCAGAGCAATGTCTCAGTAGATGACTTGCCTCTGGACTACACTTCCTTAAAAAAAATACACATAGTCTAAGTGTTTAATTCAAATTCATACTGACTAAAAGCTGTAGTCAGATGAATTAGAAAACCCTTAAAAATGCTCACTGCTGAGACAGATAAAGGGTGCAACAAAGAGTAGAATTAATACCATGTGTACATATAAGATAGAAGCTAAACTAGTCCTATTGAATTAGAGAAAAGAATCTAGTGGAAGTGATGCTAAGATTAGAAGACTTTTGGTCCCTAAAGTAAACAATGGAAGATTAAGATCAATATTTTAAGGATCCCAAAAAATAAAAGCAAAAAAATCATGGATTATTTGTGGGATTGCTAGGTTGGTCTTATAGCATCAATCATTATTGCTAACTTTGCACTCTAAAAGAAGTACACGGGAGGAGTCAGTGTGGTTTCCTTTCAAAAGTGTCACACTAGCTTATAAAGTGGGAAAGGCATCAAAAGGTAAAAATGTAAGGAAGTCAGTGATGAGCCTCTGATCACTTGGACTGGTAATTATAAGGGGTAGCAAAGAAAATGAAAGCATGATTGCACATGAATTCATGAGTGGAATTTCAAAGTGGATGAGGTTTCTGACTTAGGCATCTGGCAAAGTAGCACTATATACTGATACAGGAGCAAATTGCAGCCTAGACAAGAAAATTCACTTGGTCCTGAACTAAAAAATACTTAGTAGAAGTTGCCCTTTAGGACGTTTCATATGTAGTCTGGGAATTAAATTCATAATAGTGAATGATAAAAACATTAGACAGGCTTGTTTCTTCTCAGGACAGTATGAAGGAAAAAATAGTAGTTAAAAAGGTAAATAGAAAAAAACAAAACAAACAAAGCATTAGACTACTTCACAATAGAGCCTCAGGGTAGAATCAGATAAAGGAAAACACACCTAACAGCATAGTATGCTATGGAAGTGTCTGCAGCAATTCCTCGGGATTAAATTTATATCAATATTTTATTTGATATTTCTATTATAAAAGGAATGTAATAGGCTAGATTTTTTTTATGTCTACGATTACTTGTGAAATCAGTTATATTAACATGGTTAAGATGTTATAGGATAGACTTCTCTGCTCAATAAACACTGTATACAATATATAATACATGTGTTATGAAAGATATCTTGACTGTGGAAATATCCCATTCTTTATATAGTAATCTTTGCACCTACTATTGTCTTTTTAATGAATTAATGGCCACAAATTTGCCATTTAAAGTTTCTTTACTTCAATATTTAATGGTTAGCATTCCCTTCTATCCTTGCTCTCTCACTTCCTCTTTCTATCAGCCTCTCTTCCTTTCAAATATAGTATTATAGGTTTTACTTTTGTCTAATAATTTAGAATAAAAAAGATTTCAAATTGTTTCATTGAATCAGTAGGATTAAATCCAAGGTCAGTTCCTTTTTAATTCATCTATTATACTTTTTAGCTCAGCAAAATGTTAATCTTGCATTTCCTTTACCTTATTCTTGCTTCTGTTTACTGAAAATGATATATGAAAACCCAGATCTGGTCATTCAGTGTTCTTAATGCCATTGAAGGGTCATCACTTCTCTCAAGCTTGGGAATACTTACAAAATGTACATATTCATGTGTGTTTATTTGCACCTATTTACATGCATGTGTAAATAAATATTTAATTTTAAGCAAAATAAAAAATAATTTTAAACAAAAATATTGTTTAAAATATATCAAACAAAATATAGTATGACATTTCACAATACCTACAATTCTAATCCAGTATTCCAGATTCAGTCTAGTTAATCCACTTCTTTTCAAATTAACAGTATTGGATCCAACACTGAGAAACTTTGTTTCTTATCTAAAATCTACCAACTCTTTCTAGTAGGATTCTGATTACACCAGGCCATCTCTTCAGTTTGCTGGTTCTATTCTTTTATTGTGGATTTCCTGCTGTTAATCACATGAAAAGAAAGAAGATGGAAGCCAGGAAGGGATATAGGGAGGGAAGAGGGAATAGAAGGTGAAAGGGAAGGAGGGGGAAAAGATGGAAAATAAAGAGAGGAAGGAGGGAAGGAGGGTGGGAGGGAAGGAAAAAAAAGGAGAGAAAAGGGAAGGAGGAAGAAAAGGAAGGAAGGGATATATATTATATATATGTTCTTATTTATAATCTTTATTGAGAACATTCTAAGAATAACAAATAAATGTAACATTTCAATATATCTTCCCAAAATGTCTAGAATGATGCCTTAATAAGTTTTGAAACTAAAACACTAAGGAATAAATTCCATCAACAGAAGAGTTTTATTTAACTTGCAGTCCATAACAAATGAAAATAATGTGTTCATTAAAAAAATTGTAATGGTGTAAGGTGTTATCTCATTGTGGTTTTGATGTGCATTTCCCTTATTGCTAGTGACATTGAGCAATTTTTCATGTGCCTGTTGGCCATTTGTATTTCCTCTTTGGAGAAGTGTCTTTTTAGTTCTTCTCCCCATTTTTTTGATTGGGCTTTTTGTTTTTGTTTTTGTTTAGTTGTGTGAGTTCCTTGTGGATCTTCGTTATTAAACCCTTGTCACTCATGTGGAGAGCAAAAGTTTTCTTCCCATTCGGTTGGAAATCTTGTAGTTTTTTCTGTTGTCTCTTTTACTGTACAGAAGTTTTTTAATTTGATATAGTCCCATCTGTTTATGTTTTCCTTCATTTTTTTGCCATCTGTAGATGTTTCCAGAAAGGGATTTCTGAACTGTAATTCATGAAGAGTTTTGCCCAAGTTTTCCTCTATGTATGCTATGGTTTTAGGTCTGACTGCTAAGTCTCTTATCCATTTTGAGTTGATTTTTGTACATGGAGTAAGAGAGTTGTGTGGTTCATTTTTTTTTTTTGCATGTCTTAGTCCAATTTTTCAAGCTTCTTCAATTTATTGAAGAAGCTATCTTTGTTCCAAGGTAAGTTTTTTACTCCTTTATCAAAGATTAGTTGACTATATATGTGTGGTTTTATTTCAGGGCACTCAATTCTGTTCCATTGGTCTGACTGTCTGTTTCCAGTAAGAATGGCCCACATTCAAAGATCAGGCAACAAGAATTGCTGGCGAGGATGTGGAGAGAAAGGAACATTACTACACTGCTGGTGGGAATGTAAACTAGTCTAACCACTATGGAAAGCTGTGTGGAGGACCCTCAAGTTAATGAAAATGGAACTACCATTTGACCCAGCAATTACTTTCTTGGGAATCTACCCAAAAGAGACCTGTGGGTACAAAGGGACACCTGTGCCCGGATGTTTACTGCAGCACAATTTATAATTGCAAGGACATGGAAGCAACCTAAATGCCCCCAAACAGATGACTGGATTTTTAAAAAAATGTGGTATACATGATGTGGTATACATATACATGATGGAATATTACTCATCAATTAAAAATGACAAATTCAACGATTTTATAACAACATGGATGTACTTAGAAGATATCATATTAGCAGAAACAAGCCATAAAGAAAAAGACAAAAACCAAATGGTTTATTTAATATATGGGATATAGTGAAAAAATAAACAAAAGACTTGAGAAAAAGTCAAAACAAGCTAAGCACTAAACTGAAGCACATAACTTTGAGCAGGAGGGAAAGGGGGGGAAATGGAGTGGGGGGGGTAAAGCCCTGGGATTACAATGTTGTGAAATTTATATATAAATAAATGAATAAAGTTTTAAAAAAAGAAATTGTAATGGACATTTTACATATGAGTTCAATTTCTTCTCTCAAAAATCAGGCATCATGGCATCACTAGATCTGTACTTAAGCATGAGAGGAAAGAAAACAGTTGAGAAAATACTGTTTATAAGTGAAACACTAATAATTCAGTATAGATACCAAACTGTCTCATTGACGACCTGACATACTAGAGTTTGAGTTTATACCTTGACACATAAGCGGCTCTGGAAGAACATTTTAATTTTTGTTAGTTGATTGATTACTCAAGGTCAAGTTTAGAGTCACAAGTCAACTGAATCAACCTTTTCTAATAAAGCTGTGACAGTTGTTTTTGCTATTTACTCCTCTACATCTCCCAACTTAGCCTAAATTCAGAAACCTGGTCACCGGCATCTATGAATTATAGTAATTTCACCAGAGTATATTACTTGCAAACCTCAAGAAGAGGAGGAGAGTATGCCAGAACCATTAGTTTCAGGGGAATAAAAATTGCTCATTCATAATTTTGTGTGTGTGGTCTATGAGCTGTAAAGACCACTTAAGGTCACTGCTTCATACAGTATTAGGTAAACATTTAAGAGGTAAATACTTTTATCCATCTTTGCTTCCAGCAAAGAAATAGACCATGAAAACTCCAGAGGGCTGGTTTGATATATGTTTTCACTCTATTATTTTCCCTGAGCTTAGTTTTCAATAATACTCTGTATAGATGCAGGTAACTGGACCATGTTCACTGTGAGAAAAGAATGGTAAATATATTTGTGAAGCTGCCATATATATAATAAATTTATGCACATATGGAAACATATGTCTATATCATATATGGAGTTAGAGACAAAACAGAGCAGAGGCAAAATGGGTATAGCTCTTACTTCTTCTTTTAAGACTTTTACTGGAAATAGTTCTAGATGGTAGCATAGGGAGAACCTAGGCTTGCTCCTCCCAAGGATATCCCAAATATATAGTTAGTTTTATATATACATATATATATATATATATTTTCATTATGTTAAAGTTTCCCTACATCCATATTATTATAAATATACATATATTTATATATATACACTATATATATATAATATATATATCTATATATATATCTATATATATATAGATAGATAGATAGATATATAACCCCTGAAAAAGCTCTGGGAATAAGCTAAATAGTTTTTCTACAATGAGGAATAGAAGAAATTTAACAATACAGGTCAGAGAAACAGAAACAATATCACCAACAAACTCCATCCTCAATACTGCATCCCAAAGCTAAGAAGGGAAATTCTGAAACTTCTCCTTGATAACTGAGGGCTTTCTTCCCAATATCAAGCACCTCAGTTTTCAGGCAATCAGACTGACTAAATCATCTAACTTTGAAAAACCAATAGAGTCTGAAACCAGATGACCTGAAGATTTAAAAATAAGACAAACCCATAGACTTATTCATCTGTAGACCCAGCACAAGAGTAGCAATTTGAAAATCACCTAAACCATACTCAATGGAGACACATTGGCTAATCTGAAAGTATCTGCCAGTAAGAAAAGTAGCTGTAGGAAATTTCTCTGATATTGAAAGCACTTGTGGCATATTTATGATTTCAACATACTGGAGCTAGATCTAGGGGCCATAATTGTAGTAGTGTTGTCATGCTCAATCCTATACACATACCACCTCCTACCATATGGCCAGGAAAAACACTAACTATAACCTCCTTCACCAGTTTGGACAAGGGCTTGGTACAACATCCTCACCTGTCCACAACAGCACTATACAATGTGATAATACTCAGAGTAACCACATTCCCAGTTCTAAGGAAAGGGAACATGGGGATGCTGTTATTCTATTTGTCCATTACTTGTGACAAATATCCAGAGAAGAGATATTTCATGTGGTGTGTAGAAAGTTTTCTTGCAATTATTCCAAAGGAGATACTTGCATCTTGGAGAATTTTTAGACCACATTGGTTTTTTTATATTGCTCCTATAGGGCCATACATACTGGAGTACTTTAAAATCTGATAACTAAGAATGTGGCTGCATGAAAGTAGGTATTAAAAGAAACCATTCCCTTGGAATCATTGATGAGTCTTGGTACAGGCTCTATCAAGTCCAAGCTATGCTGTCTAGAAAAATATAAAAGTTCATGGATCACCAGAATATGTGTGAATTGACTGATAGTATTGAGAACCAACACATGACTATTCTTTTAAAACTGGAAGAGGTAACTATTTTGACTAATATGTAGAAATAGAATCAAACTAAAAATGATACAGAGGGATATGTTCAAATAAAAGAACAAGGTTAAAAAAATCTGAAAAATTATCTTAATGAAATAAAGATAAGTAATCTACAGATAATAAATTCAAAATAATGGTCATAAAAGCACTCACTGTACTCAACAATGAATGGACAAAGTGAGAACATCAACAAGATAGAAAATAGAATAACTTACCAAACAAAAATCATCACATTAAAGAATACAATTGTTAAACAGAAAAATGCATGAGTAGAATTATAAATATTAAGTTGATATGTTTTATACTTGTAATTAATATTGTATGTCAATTACAACTCAAGTAAAGAATACATCTAAATTTTCAAAAAAAAATTACAAACCTCCAAAAAGCAAAGCCAAATGTCACACTTGAATATATGTGTAAATTTACTAATAACTAAATTTTTAAAAATAGACAAAATTTGGTTATTTCAAGTGTTGATATTGTTGTGAGGGAAACATATCTGTTCTGATGATGAGAAAATAAATTGCTACAACTCATTGTAAAGTGATATTTGTTACAACAAAGTGAAATTGTTACAACTCATTGTAAAGTGATCTTTGTTGAGTTACTTGAAACAGAGATATTTCTCTTTTTAAGTATATCCTGGGAAAGATTATACTCATGCAAAGAAAGCATGCAAAATGATATTAATGTCCCATTCTTTCCAGGAAAAATTCTGGTAGCAATACAAATGTTCATTCTAAAAAGGAGAAATATATGCTTATTCCTTAAGTGGGAAACAATATGGCGCTAAAAGCACTGGGATAAAGAAATAAGTAGGGAGAGAGTTTAAGAATATAATATGTGGAAGATATGGCTACTTAAAAATAATTACAATGGAACATTAGTTATGAAAATTTTTATATTTGAAATAATGACATATGTTATATATAGGAACATACTTGACTGTGTAAATGCCAATAAATCATGAATGTATGACATGCACATTAGAACTGAGGTTGTTTCTAAGGAGTGTATGAGAGGAAGAGAGTCAAGGAAACTGTTCAGATTTTAATAAAATCAGTTTTAATTAAAAAAAACTTTATTCTCAGGAAGATAGATGTCTGTTAGTTTATTACTTTATAGACAGATTGGAAAGATATGAGGAAATTGTGTTGCTAAAACAGAATTATTAAAGCAGCTACTATAACATTGTATGATAGTTGACATTGTTTAGTGGTTATAACATAACTAATACCTATAGTCATTTCTATGCTAATGATAGATAAATGTCACATTTTTCTTATATTTGCCAATATGTTAATTGGTGCTATGTCAATTGTTTGAATATCAAGTTGATAGACCACTGTTGGTAAAACTGCTTTGAGGAATAAAAATAACACTGTTCCTGGTGAGGTGGAATATGCATATTTCTTAATGTTTATATCCCCCCTTGAATTGTTTGTTCATATCGCTGAAATGTTCATGAATTGTGTGAAGCTCTTGCATATTAAGATGGTCAAGGTTTGTCTTATTTGAGGCAATCATTTCCTCAGGTTAAACTTTCCCTTTGATTTTGTTTACAACATCTGTATATGAAATTTTTAAATATTATATAGTCAAATTGTTAGTTTTCAACTAGTTGACTTACCTTTTCAGTTTTATACATTGAGTACTTATATTCTTCTTTACCCAAGAGTACAAACATATTTGACTAAGTACCTGCTAGCTATTGTGCAGTCAGGTAGTCTTTGGTTATCAATGGACAAGTTAAGACAAGGATCTTGAATCAAGCGGCTCTGAGTAAATATAACTAAAATACTCAGGGCAGCAGTAAACCTTCCTCTGTCTCCTATGTCCTCTCTGGCAGCTCGACCACAGCTAATTTAAATATCACCAAGCTTTGACAGTTCAGTTATGAATGATTATAGGAAGAAACACTGTTCTCCCCACAATTCAAATTCAAATGCTGATGCCAAATTGCAATTAATAAAAATCATTTCTCACTAATTTAATCAAGAGTTTTACTGTAGATCTCAGAGGAGCAAACTTTTCAACCTTGCTTCTTGCACAGACAGACACACAAACACATATCCTCACACAGTTTCTTACAACAGCTGCAGAAGTGTTGAAGGTGAAAAAGAGGAAACCGGGGACACGTCTCTGCCCATTAACGAAATTAAAGGCTTTACTTTTCCTGGGAGAGTGTGATTTAAGGGCTAATCAGCACCATGGTCCTTGCACATTATCTAAGAAAGTAGAAATTACTGGCTACTGAATCTGTGCTTAGAAGCTCCAGGGGGAATCTCTGCAGTCCCTCTGATAACTTTTTATGCCGTGCTTGAATATTCCTCCCCATGTAATCGGGTTTGTTTGCTATATATAAAACATGGCTGCTGGCTAATCGTCTGATTCTTTCTATACGTGTTTGAATAGAACAGTTTACTTGTGTAGATTAAGTTTCTTGTATTCAATTTTTCTCTACTTCACTGGTAAGGACTGGGACTGCTCTATTTGCTTTGAACAGAACCATTAAATTATTCAATGGCATTCGCATTCATATGACTTTAGAACATTGATTCCAAACGAGTCATATTCAAAAGAAAGGCTTTATTTTTAGGCCATTGAAATCAGAAACAGTGTCATAGGAAAAATTGATTCCAAAAGTAGATTTTAGTTCTTTCATGTAGGACACAAATGTCTTTTCCAAGTTCTCTAAGTTGATTTCTCATTGATATCAAGGCAACCCGCTCTGTGGAATAAAGAAAGTCATTTCTCACTTTCATTGAGGCCAGTGATGAGGGCAAGGAAAAGAACAAGAGGAGCAAAGATATCTGAATGCCCTCGATGTTTCTTTTCTTTGGGAATATTTGCATGAAATTGCCAGTGTAACCTGTGGCCGTCCTGAGAATAGTACAGACAGCTCCGAATGAGAATCTATAAAGTATCCCATTTGTTCATACATACTATATAGAGGTATATCCTTTCCATTAATTTTTTTGAGGATGATAGATAAAGAATCTAATTAGACAATAAGATCACACACATGCATGTATCTATCTGTGCATGTCAGGCACACACATGACTGACATAAATACAATGACTATACTGCAGATATATGACAAATATCTTTGATGCTTTGTTACCATACTGGCAGCATGTACTGGTTTTATATTCACTGTCCTTAAGTGAAAGAGGACTAGAAGTGAAAGGTCAGCTATTTTTTCATTTAGGTGGGCACCTTTATACCAGAAATAATTTGGCTAATTAGCTCAGATGTGGAACTATGTTATCTACATAGTCAAGGGATTTCCCTAAGTGATAGGTATTCTCTACTCTCAGAGCAAAGACAAATTAAAAACAAACATCAATCACAAGATATAGAAACCCTCTCTAATTTCAGGAGTGCGGGGGATTTAGATTTATCCCCCATCAACATTCCTCTCCTTCTTTCCTAGTTTATTTGTATCTCTTGCTCAAAAAATAATTCATTTCAGGAACTATTCCCTAGGCATGGTCCACCACTTTTTCAGTCAATTTTCAGATTTGTATTTCTATTTTACAATCTTATTACAAAATATGAAGGGATAGTTTTGGTTGTCTATGCTTCCCTAGACTCCATGACAGGAAATCAATTGTTTTCGTCCTTTGACCTTCTGAAGTCATCTTCAACTGCCAATCATAAATATATTAGTATGTACAAAGTGATAATATGGATGTAGGGAAACTTTAATATAATGAAAATAAACAACAATTCAGAATCAGAAGCACTAAATTCTTAGCTCCTGAACCAGTTTGTATTTACAAATTATATTATTGTGATCAAGCATTTACTCTACATGTATTAAGATATATTTCATAAAGTATTCCAGTACTATGTAGAGATGAATTAAAGGTATAAATAAAACCATAAATTAAATTGCCAACTAAATTCTTATATGTGCGTGAGTTTTGTTAATGGTGAGTGATGAAGAAATAGTGTCTGTTGAAGGATCACAGAATAATTGATATAAAAATAATTAATGTAGGAGAGTGTTAGATAAGCATTATGAAAGTTGATCAAAATTTTGTAGGTCATGGAGGGTTTAAGAACCCTCCTAAGAGCAGAATAAGCAAAAGAGCAGAAACCACAACCTATGGGAGAATACAAAAAGCAGTGCTAGCAAGGAGGAGTAGAGCAATATAGGTAAACATCAAGAAACAAAAAAAATTAAAATAGTTTATTCTTACAGCATATGGAACTGGAAAAGCAAAAATATTAAAACCAATGGCCAGTAGGAAACAGAAAATAACTGAAATTGGAGTTGAAATAAATAGATAAAAAAAGCATAATATAAAAGATAAATGAAATTCAAAACTGAGTCTTCAAAATAAATGAATAAAATAAGCACAATAGAATAACTATCAAGACTCACTAATGAATAAACAAGTAAAGAATATTATAATACATAGAATCTGAAATGAGAGCAAAGTTACACTAAGCATCTCAGAAATCGAGAAGGTTATAAAAGACTACTATGACTCTCTACGTCAATGAATTTGTAACCTTGTAGAAGTGGACAAATTCTTGGAAAAATACACATTTCTGAAGTGAATTGTAAAGAAACAGAAAACCTGGAAAGAATAATCATAAGCAAAGAGATTAAAGTGGTAATCAAAATTTCCATGTCTACCCTCAAAAACTGTAGGAACAGATGGTATCATGAGTGAGTTCTTCTAAAACTTCAGGGACTAATGTCTGTGCTTCTCAAACTCTTAAAAAACAAAACTGAGGGAATGCTCAATAACACATTTTATGAAGCTAACATTACTCGAATAACATTTAGGACATATCATATTAGGACATCTCAAAAAAAAAGGAAACTAAAGACATATCCTGATGAGAATATATATATTAACTCCTTGACAAAATCTTAGCAAAATACATTCAACAATCTGAAAAATTATGAATCTTGTGTTTATTCCAGGTTTGCAAATTTATTCAATATCCACAAATCATTGTGACTTATCACATCAAGAAAGAACTAGATAAAAATCATATGGTTATACCAGTACATGTTTTTTAATTTAACAAAAGAAAAAAAGTATCAAAATCAATAGAATTCTCTATTTCAAGTGAAAAATAATATGACAATTTAATTCAACCCAAAGTTATGAGGTTTATTCTTGAATATCTGTATGATACTTTTCATTATATTTTTGAGACAAAAGAATGAGTCTAAGAATAAATAAATAAATAGTATTATCATTCTTCTATAAGTGATTTTCTTTTCAACTATATTTAATGTTCATTGTCTTTAATTTAAACCAACCAGATCTTAAACAACTAGAAAAGTAACTAATGAGTAAATTTCATGTATGTTGTTTAACATTCATAAGCATTAGGGAAATTGTATAAACATACTAAATTTCCTGGAAAAAATATGTCCTGAAATATTATAAAACATGCTATCATTTTTCAAACTACCTTAATCTCTATGTTCTAATTTATAGAATGTTAAATATGAATGACTTTTCTAAATTGAAAGATTACATATTAGAGAGCTGAATTATTTTATTGTATTTTCAGAAAGCAGTTTTTCTTGAGAGAGAGAGTTATGCTGTCACCTTTTATACTGAGAAAGTATGGAAACAATATGTTAACTCACTGACAGAATAGGTTTCCTAGGAGAAAGTATGAGAATGATAATATTCATTGCATTATGGAAAATAATAATTCAGTAAGAACATATAGGTGGTATGGTTGATGGACAAACTACAGAATACATTTGTTCTTTCTTTTCTTCTCTGTGGTTTTCACTTTGCTCTCTTATTGTCATCATGGATATCAAAGAATTCTAAGAACATTCAAACTATGCTAACATTTGAAGCTATAATGCTTTTGGACATAGTTTTAAAGCTGGTGAGTGGTGACGATTGTAATTTCTAATATCAATTGACACTTTCTCCTTCACCTTCCATGAATTCAAAGAGCTCTGGGTTTCAATCTGCTCTTAGCTATTGTTGAAGGCTGTCATTAAATATAGCAACTGATATACACATAGCCCTCAGCAGGGTCTGGCCTTTGATGGATAGCAAGTGAAACCGGGCTTACAGCCCTTCAGCAAAAGAAGCAGAGTTTAGATTTTAGAAAACCATTTGGAGTTGACTCAGTTGAAGTCAAAGAGGAGTCATCTCAAAAAAAAAAGAAGAAGAACTGTTTATGTTTATTGACCACATGGTAATTCAGTCTTGATAGAGTTATGGGCACTATACCTAGTTCTGAGAAATTGTTCTTACAAAAGGTATATAAATCATTCCGTCACAAGGAAAAAAATGATCAAATGCATTAAAAGATTAATTCCAATAATAATGTTTCCCTACTGTGGTGGTATTTGCTATTGAGAAGCCTAATATATTAGACTTACGTAACTGAGGATGGTGGGAGTTAGAGAGGAATTTCTTTTCAAGAAAAGTAGATTATCTATGATAGCAAATGAGCACTGATAATTGAGAAATAATCTTGTTATGAATTGAATTGTGTCCCCCAAAAGATATGTCAAAAATCTTAACTCCAAGTACCTGGCAACATGAGATTATTGGGAAACAGATTGTTGGAGATGTGATTAATCCATTAGGTACTCTGCAGTGGTAGCCTTAGGAAAATGAAGCCATTACAGTATACCGTTAGCTTCCTTGTATTTAAGTTCTTCTACTGGACCCTGAGAATGCATAAATGATAATAAAAACTCATATAAGTTTATATAGGATAGAGTAAATATTATATTGCAGGAAGCAGGTATTTCATATGTTTCCTCCAAAGAATAGTCATGTAACTATACAGGTAATCATTGAGCACTAAGAAATCATATCATTGGAGAAATAATCTAGGTCATGAAAAAAAATTTTTTTCCCCTGAAGGCATGGTCTTTAAATTGCAGTCTTAAGGGTTACTTGAGCTCCCATCTTTAATTATTGAGACTTGTTTGAGTAGAACTCAAGAATTGTTACAAAATATTTGTATCAGTGTATTTTAATAAATATTTTTTAGAAAAAATTAGTAAGAAAGGATCAAGGAAGAGAAAGAGGGAGTATTGGAGACAATACAGAGAAGAGAGGAGGAAAATGGAGGAAGCAATGGTTGGAGTTACAGAAAAGGGAAGGGAGACAATAAAGGTAAAAAAACACAGTGTTACACTAATAGATGTTGAAAGGTAATTTCCAAAACTAGAAATATTTAGAATTGTCATTGCAACATTCTCTCCATATATTAATTTACATTAATGCAAATTAATCATGACAACTATTCATTAAAAGTTTATTTTCATGTAAATGCTGCTTTAGACTTTCTTTTTATCAATTAATAAATTGCATTCTTTTTTTCCCCTTGTTCCTTGAGTGTGTTTATGCAACTGTATAAATGGCAAATTGTTGTTTCATTCTTTTTTATATTTGTTGCCATTATTGAATCCTGTTATGTAGAATAGCATCATTATTTTCACAAGTATTAAAGATAAAATGTACCATAATATCTGTAATTTATTTTTAATTCAGAAAACAGACAAAAAAAAGTATTCAGGAAATTATACTCTGTACATTTATAAAGAATGAGGTTTCTTTTTCCTTTATAGCTTCTTGTCTCTACCCCTTCCTTCTTAGCCTCAGCACTTCCCCCCAACTTTTATTAATTTCCATTTGTATTGGAAAGTACCTAACTCTGTAAAATCATACACTATATTGTATAAACTCTAAAATGTGTTGTTCTGACTAACTTTGCTACATATAATTCCTGAAACTTCTTCCATTTTTCTGTAAATGGGAGAATTTCCTTATGGGTAATAGTGGGAATAGACCACATCTTCTTTTCCTAATCTTCTATAAATGGAATTTAGATTATTTCTGTTTATATGCAATCTGAGTGGCACCCTGTGACCCCAAAACTTATACACTCTAAATGGGTTCTTCCATTAGTCACATAAGGACTCCTAGTGTGAAAAAGTTTTAATAAGAAAGTGCACATAGAGGGAGAGAAGAGAAAAAAAGGAAATAGTTTCCCAATGAAACACCCAAATTTACCCATCCCCTCATGGGTCAAATCCAGTTAAACACCATTGATCAAAAGACCTAAAAGCTTGCCATAAGTCTAAGGCACTTTGGCTAGAAACCATAGGAAAGACGCAGAAGGGGCCAGGCAAGTTTGGAACAAAAATAGCAAAATCAAAATACACACCAAGATCAAGGTTGTTATTGTTGCCGTAACCTGTGTCTCTTACACAGGTCTCCTCAAACTATCTCTTTAATCAACTACACCTGTCTCCTTTCACACTCCCCAAATTCTTGGTGGAAGTCAAAAGCTGAGATACAAGTGGGTTCTACTCTTTGTGCTCCAACTCTCTCTTCTCTTAGCTTTTTATCATCTTCTCACCACCATGTTCTACTCTACATTAGGTGGGGAGGGATTGTAAAATCTCCCCTTTTTATGGGGATGATACTTTGTAACATTTACCTGTTGGAAAGTATGATAAATTTCTTTTTAAAGTCTGTGAATTAAAAAATTACTGCTCAAGGATCTAAGACAATAGAAACAGGAGCTAAAAAAAACCCCCAAACTATGCCCGGAATTGGGTTACTGGTTGACCACAAAAGCATCATCAGATAATTATCTAATACCAGTGAAATTTAACTAGTATGACTGCAAAATCATTAGATGAATATCTAGTGCTTGTGAAAAATTTTATACCAAAATATCTCTGTAAAATTTCCCTAAGCTGCAAAAAAGCATCAAAACCCTGCTCTCCTGGGTATGGAGGTCTTTCCCCCAAGATACTGCTGCTGTTTCTGTGTGTGTCAGGGATGAACCCCAAGTCGACTTGGAAATAAAGGCTGTTTGCACTTGCATCTCCTGTGGCCTTGTGTCCTGTGTAAAGTTGAGAGGATCCTGAGCCCTAATGGTGGGTGTGGGATGACATCTCATTTTGGTTTAATTCTGCATTTCTTTTTTTAGAAAAGATGATGAACATATTTTCTCTTATTTATGTGCTTTCTATGTATTATCTATCTATGTGTTGCAAAGGAAATAATTCCATAATTCTCTGTGGTCCTCTAGGATAGGAAATAATCATAAAAGCATCATATTCATATGGATTGAATAAAAATGTGTTATAAAAGCTTTATAAAAATATGCATACTTTCTGTACATTTAGGAAAGAACAAGCATGACTAAGTCTGCTACTTCACTTTATATGTCATCTTACATAGACTAACTAAGATATAGCAAGTTAATTGAAAAAAAAAGAAATTCAAAATTAGTGGGGATAAAAATTTACTTCTGCCTTCACCACCAAAAGCTACAAAGGGATTAGCTCTCCTGGAGTAGATTCTTACAAAAAGAAGTTTTGATATAAACATCAAAAGCAGTCTCCACCCAGCCTTAAATGCTCTCCCTTCCCTGAAATCACTTTTTTTTTTTGCCAAATATGTCATTTTGGGGGAAGGTAGATTTTTTTTTCTTACAATATTCTTGTTGGTGAATTGTCTATTCATACCTGACTCTCTTTCATTACTAGGTTACTTTTTTTCTATTGTTGGATTGTATAAGACTTTTAGATGTCTTGGGTATCAGCCCCTTGTCAGTTGTATATTTAGAAAATATTTTTCTCCCATTCAATAGGATGAGTTTTTATCTTCAATTATCTTCCTTCTATTAAAAATATTTCAGCTTGAGGTGATATCTGAGAAAGAGTGTGGTACAAACTCCAAGCCAGCCAACAATTTCTGGAACAAACTCCACTCTCACATCCATATTGATGATATGCAACTTGGATGACATGCACCTTGGACTACAACATCCAGCATCCCATAAAACAGGCTTCTTGAATAGAAGGGATGGGGGGTAGCTGAAAAGGAAAGCAGTATATATATAAATTGAGTTGGAATGGGGAAGTACTTGTGGATAAGAGGCCTGTGGGTGAGAGATATGTGGGGAGGTTGTTGCTGGTACTTGGTAAAAAAAAAACGTCAACTAGTATCATGACTTTGTGGTGAATTATATGATAGGTTTTGAATTTTGATTCTTTCCTTTCCCAGCTTTCTGGGAATTGCCTTTTTTTTTTCTAGTTCCCTGTCAAAATGTGCCTTAACCATGTGGCTAGATTTGTAATCCCAATCGCCCATTTTGGTAGAAGTCTATTTGCATGGTCATGAAGGGATGGGTAACTTTTATAGTTGAATAGAGGTTCATTATTTAAAGTCCTTATTTTTTCCCCTCTCTATGACCTTTAAACTTTCACATCAAAGAAAGTTATATTTAATATGCACTTTGAATTTTATCACCAATTAAAAATATTTTTGAGAAGTCTAACTATTTACTTTCTTTGCCTTTGTGCATCAGTTCCCAAACACTTAAATTGTACTAAATAGGATTTTAGCCTTTAAATTTGGAGTTCTTTGTTGCCCCTGAGTCCATTTTTTTTTTTCAAGGACAAAAAAGATTTTAAATTTTCAGATGGACCTGGGTCCCCTGAGTCCATTGTTGTGGTGATACCAGTTACTTATTTTTTCTTTTAGTTCCCAATTCAAAGTGAAGTCAGGACCCCATTATGGGCAGTATTGAAGCCCGGGGACACCAATTATTAAAATTTAGGCATTGGTGCCATTATCTGTGTCTGAAAAACATAGAGGTAAAAGATGGCCTAAACATGATAAGGGTACTTTTAATTTGTTGCGGATTCCTGGTGTGAAAGAGAAAAATGTATCACCTCGAAGGTATGTTGAGGGAAATTGGAGCCTTTGGCTTTTAGGGGGAATAAAAGAGATTAAAAAAGAAAGGAGCAGGAACAGAGACTAGAGAATGACTTTTGGGGAGAGGAGAGAGAAGAACGATGGGCTGGAAAAGAATAACCTGAGTGACCAGGCTGAACAGAAGCCCCCTGAAAGAATGAACTGGTGGTGGCAAGGAACCATGGTGACTAGTGTGACTAGTGTGGAAGAGTGACTAGTGTGGAGTGTGGCACCGCAGCAAGGTGGCATAGAAAGCTTGTACCTGGAGATAGCCAGGGATCTGAAAAACTGATTTGTACATCAGCTTTTGTTGAAGTAATTTGAAGATCCTTGGAGAAGCAGAGCAGCTTGGAATGCTGGAGAGAGAAGAAGCAAAGAGCAGATGCTGGAGCAAGACTGAACTTGGCAGAGAGCTTGCCTCAGGTTTGGAGAGGCAAAGGGGCTCATGGGCATGTGTCTTTGGGAACTTTGGTGAGAACTTTGGTCACTGAAAATGGTGACTGGGGTAAGAAAACTGCCACTTGTGGCTTTAAGAACTTTTTGCTTTCCCCATTAAGTCTCTTACAAATAAAACCCTGTTGTTAAATTGCATTTTGATTGGCAACTGCTATGCAGGTAGTAGGAACCTCAGGGTACCTGGGTGGCAGAAGCCACATTTTAAATGTGGTTTGTTGGTTGGAGGCTTTTACCCCTATTTAGGTCCAATTTCAAAAGAATTCTAGTTTTCTAAAATATCTTTATCTTTCTTTGATGTCATGTGACATATCATCAATGAGTTCTTCTATATATTTTATTGTTGCCAGTCATATCTAATTCTTTAATGCATTTGGAATCTATCTATCTATCTATCTATCTATCTATCTATCTATCTATCTATCTATCTATCTATCTATCTACCTATCCACCTATCAATCTACCTATCCACCTATCTAGCTATCCATCTATCTATCTATCTATCTATCTATCTATCTATCTATCTATCTATCTATCTATCTATCTATCTATCTATCTATCTATCTATCTATCTATCTATCTATCTATCTATCTATCTTCTAAATATCTATCATCTATCATCTATTGATCTATCTATCTATTTATCTATCATCTATCTATCTAATCTATGTATCTAATCTTTTGAGACTAGGTCTCGCTATTTTGCCCAGGGAACCACATGCTCAAATTACCCGCAGTATCACGGACTCAAGCAATCACCAGCCTTAGCTTCACAGGTAACTGGAATTATAGGTGGGCACCACCACACCCAGATATTTTTGGGGATAGGTCTCACTATGTTGCCCCAGGCAGATCTCAACCCCCTGGACTCAAGTAATTCCTAGTCCCAGCTTCTCTGTAGGCTGTGATAATATAACTTTTTTAAAGTAAAGTTTTCCAATTTTCTCAGCACCATATACTAAATAGAACCTGTTACATAAAATATCTCTATGAAAAGGGAGGCGTTTACTGTATAGTGGTCACAGGAAAGGACTCCATTTTCTCTGTTTTCACTTAAATGCAGCTGCTTAGGCTACAAATTGTCTTGCCAAAATGGTACAAGATAATCATCTTTATCAAACTCTCTGCCATTTGGAAAACTACATTGTAGTAATAAATCATTATGAAGGTTAAAATGCTTCCTTATTTTCACTTTATAAGACATCTTATAATGTCATATCTCTGAGTTTCACATCAATTTGGAATGTGACAATTTACAGTTCACAAACTGTTCTTAAATGTATAAGAAATTCTTACTAAATGCTATTTTCTAATGCTTTTTTTGAATTTTGCTATTTCTGCATATTTGACACCGTGAAGATACAATAATAAAGGTAGTATGGTATTGGCACAAAGATATATAAATCAGTGGAACAGAATTGTGGGATAGGAAATAAAGGGTCAATTGAATTTTGACTAAGTTATCAAAATAGTTCAATGGGAAATAAGTCTTTTACAACAAAACATGAAAATCCAACTAATTTTTAATGCCAAAAAAAATGGATTTAAACCCTTAGCTCATACCATATTTTTTTAATTTAATGTTTTTAATGTTGTGTATATATATATAGTTATATATATAACTATATAACTATATATATATATATACATATATTTCATTATTGTGTACCCTGGGGTTTTCCCATTTCCCGAATACCTGTTAAGCATCCTCTCTTTTGTGCCCCCCCCCCGCCTTCAATCCCTCCTCCTCTTTTGCTCCATCGTTCAGCATTGTTGGTTTTTTCTAATTTTTCTTATTCATTTGTTTGTTTTTCCCTATATCTGTCATAAAAGTGAGATCATCCTGGATTTCTCTTTTTCTTTTTTGGCTTATTTCTGCTAATATGAGTCCTTCTACTTTGATCCATGTTGCTGCAAATGACATGCATTTGTCCTCCTTGATTGATGCATACTATTCCATCATGTGCATGTACCGCATTTTTTTCAGTCATTCATTGGTTTGGGGGCATTTGGGTTGTTTCCATATCCTGGCAATTGTAAACAGAGCTGCAATAATCATGCATGTACAGGTGTCCTTTTGAATTAATGTCTTCATGTCCTCTGGGTAGATTCCCAGTAGTGGGATTGCTGGGTTGAATGGTAAGTCCACTTTCATTTGTTTGAGGGTCCTCCACATAGTCTGCCATAGTGATTGGACCAGTTTGCACTGGTCCATCAACAGTGTAGGAGCGTTCCTTTTTCTCCATATCCACACCAACATTTGTTGTTGTCCATTTTATTTTTTTAACATGGGCCATTCGTACTGGTGTAAGATGGTATCTCAGTGAGGTTTTAATTTTCATTTCCCTTATTATTAGTAATCTGGAGCATTCTTCCAAGTGCCTATTGGCCATCTGTATTTCCTCTTTGGTGAAGTGTCTTTTTAGTTCTTCTCCCCATTTTTTCACTGGGTATTTTGCTTTGTTTTTGTTGAGTTGTAAACTCATATTAAATTTAAACATTAATTCCAATTGGATAATTCATCTAAATGAAGAACTAAGGCATAAAATTTCTAAAACAATGCAAAGGGAAAATTTTTAGGAACTTGAACTTGATAGATTTTTTAGGTGTAATGGTAAAGGAAAATTATGTAAATTATTCATTTAGGAAAGATATTATAGAATGATGCCTTTGAGATAAGAAATGTATGAACATATTTACTGGCATTTCTTGGAATATATTTTTGATAAAGGACTTGAATCATGACCACACAAAATATTTTCTTTTCAAAGTCAATAATAAGAGGCTAAAAAAAAATTCAAATTAAAAGATGAACATAGAGTCACATAGTCATTTGAACAAAGCAATTATAGAAATGACTATTGAACACATTAAAACATACAACATCATTAGTAATTATGTAAATTGAAATGAAAACCACAATGAAATACCACTACAAACTCAACTAGAATAACAATACACAAAACGATAACAATTTATATTTATTTAAATTTATATCAAGAATTAGAGACAATGTAGAGAAACTCGTATAATGATTAAATGCTTACGTTGGAATGCTAAATAGTATAGATGCTTTGAAATCAGGCAACCTTAAAAACAAACAAACAAACAAACAAACAAAACCCTAAAGCTTGTGAGTCAGTAATTCTACACTTAAAGAATCTAGGCTGGGCACAGTGGCTCATGCCTGTAAGCTTCAGCCTGTGAAGCGGCCGGGGCTAGGGATCGTGGTTTGAGTCCCGCTTGGGGCCCGTAGCGAGACCGAGCTCCAAAAATTAGCTGGGAGTGGTGGTGTGCACCTGTAATCCTAGCTACCTGGGTAGCTGAGGTTGGGGATTGCTTGAGTCTGTGGTACCCCGGGCAACGAGAGCCTGTGATTCCACAGGCAAAAATAGCGACACCTAGTCTCAAAAAAAAAAAAAAAAAAAAAAAAAAAAAAAAAAAAAAAAAAAAAAAAAAAAAAAAAAAAAAAAAAAAAAAAAAAAAAAAAAAAAAAAAAAAAAAAAAAAAAAAAAAAAAAAAAAAAAAAAAAAAA